>OX457029.1:1343925-1380252 GCA_949752745.1 Protula sp. h YS-2021
GAGACTGGAACGAATGTGACTGCCCTCAAAGCAGAAGGTATAAAATCCTTATACTGACTGTGATCCTGACAGGTTCGAGGGTAACGATTCTCCAGGGTTCGCGCCGGGGCCTCAGGAAAGTGAGTCAAAAAAAGGAAAGTGTGACTCAGTTTTGGTCTAGAAAGACTCGGTGAGTTCCGAAAAAGTGAGTCATTTCGTAAAAAATGCCCCAAAAGTGGACAAAAACCCCGCCAACGCGAACACTGATTCTCGACTAATACCTTATACTGGCCACAGTCAACAGTATAGGGTCGTGTTATCCTCGGCTACCGTAGTATTACTCTCCATGTCCCTCAGTATCATCGACTTGGTGTTGTCGTACGCGCCTAGGACGATCTCATACGCGGGCCGCGCCGAGAACTCCCGGTGTCTCCGCCAGCGCGATGTGCGCCTCCGCGCAAACCTCTACGCCGAATTCAAAGTAGTCCCGCGGCGTAGTGAGCCAGGCGGTGCTGTGGCCATGATGACCAGACGTCTCAAACAGGAACGTGTTGTCTGAAACATTGTGCTTTCCAGCATTAATTTTTTTTTTTTATAATGAGCCATATTTTGTTAGAAGACACACTTCGTTAGATGTTTGACCCTAAAATCCACATTTACACAAGTTTACTCAATCCGGAAATTTGCTCACTATATATTTTTAAAATTCTGCTCATTAAATATTTATTCCACACTTTTCATAATAATTTCGCACAGACGATCCATTTTTAACTTCCCCTGTCTTCCTTCAGTGGCGGATCCAAGGGGCGGGGGGCGAGGGGGGGTTCAGGGGTTGCAACCCCCCCCCCCCCCTAAATCCGAAAAAAATAGACTGTTAAACTCTGTGTTTTTTGCAGAAAAAAATTGACTGTTTAACTCCGAGTTTTCCAAGTTGACCCCCCCGACCCCCCCCCCCCCCCCCCCCCCGACCACCTGCCCGAAAGCTGTATCCGCCACTGATCTTATTTGTTTTTCATATTTAACAAAAGAACAAGTATGAAGTTGTCAGCAGACCTTGTACTTCGAGGAATTCGAATAGTCCGTCCTGATTCATGGCCGTGGACATGCCCATGGACTGCACATCGTGGCCGTCTGGATCTTGCCAGAAGAGGACCATGCCGTGTCCCACTTCGATGCCTTTGCCGAATGAGATGTAACCGTCCTTCCACGACAGCCAGAACCATCTGAAACATATAGTACACGCGGTGACGTCACAACCAGAAAAATGTGAAACACACAGTATACGCGGTGACGTCACAACCAGAACCATATGACACACACAGTATACGCGGTGACGTCATCACAACCAGAACCATCTGACACACACAGTATATGAGGTGACGTCACAACCAGAACCATCTGACACATGCAGTAGATGGGGTGACGTCACAACCAGAAATATCTGACACACAAAGTATATACGGTGACGTCATCACAACCAGAACCATCTGACACACACAGTATATGAGGTGACGTCACAACCAGAACCATCTGACACATGCAGTAGATGGGGTGACGTCACAACCAGAAATATCTGACACACAAAGTATACGCGGTGACGTCATCACAACCAGAACCATCTGACACACACAGTATATGAGGTGACGTCACAACCAGAACCATCTGACACATGCAGTAGATGGGGTGACGTCACAACCAGAAATATCTGACACACACAGTATACGAGGTGCCGTCACGACCAGAACCATCTGAAACACACAGCACACGCAGTGACGTCAAGAGAATCTGAACCATCTCAAACATACAGTATATGCCGTGACGTCATGACAACTAGAACTATCTCAAAAACACAGTATGCACGGTGACGTTAGTACACAAGTGGGTACAAAATTTTACAACTTCACTTGTGTACACGGGTTTAAAATTGGACTAGTTTGATGTTTACTGATGGTTATTTTTGTTATTATTTAACTATTTCGCGTTTGCCTTCTTGTTAAAATAATCAGGCGAGGGGCTTTGGTGGAAGTGGGGGTGAGGGGGGTGAGGTTCGGGGTGGGGGGGGCGTGTCAAGAAAGCTGGGAGTATACCACCCTTCGGAGCAGCTGAGGATGTCCGGCGTGTCCATGGACACCATGATGGCGCCGTTCACCTCCTGGGGGGTGGGGGTGGAGGGAGGGGGGCGGGTGTGAGGAGGCAGGGTATATACCTTCCCTCGGAGCAGCTGAGGATGTCCGGCGTGTCGATGGACATCACCTCCTGTGGGGAGGGGGGGCGGGTGTGAGGAGGTAGGGTATATACCTTCCCTCGGAACACCTTAGGATGTCCGGCGTGTAAATGGACACCATGATGGCGCCGTTCACCTCCTTGGGGGTGGGGGTGGGGGAGGGGCGGGTGTGCGGAGGCGGGGGTATATACCTTCCTTCGGAGCAGCTGAGGATGTCCGGGATGTCCATGGACACCATGACGGCGCCGTCCACCTCCTGGGGGGGGGGGGAGGGAGGGGGACGGGTGTGAGGAGATGGGGCATAAACCTTCCTTCGGAGCAGCTGAGGATGTCCGGGGTGTCCATGGACACCACAATGGCGCCGTTCACCTCCTGGGGGGGGGGGGGGGGGAAGGGAGGGAGGGGGACGGGTGTGAGGAGGCGGGGTATATACCTTCCTTCGGAGCAGCTAAGGATGTCCGGCGTGTCCATGGACACCATAATGGCGCCGTTCACCTCCTGGGAGGGGGAGGGGGCGGGTGTGAGGAAGTGGGGTATATACCTTCCTTCGGAGCAGCTGAGGATATCCGGGGTGTCCATGGACATCCCCTCCTGGGGGGGGGAGGGGGCGGGTGTGAGGATGTGGGGTATATACCTTCCTTCGGAGCAGCTGAGGATGTCCGGGGTGTCCATAGACACCATGATGGCGCCGTTCACCTCCTTGGGGGGGTTGAGGGAGGGGGGCAGGTGTGAGGAGGTGGGGTATATACCTTCCTTCGGAGCAGCTGAGGGTGTCCGGCGTGTCCATGGACACCATGACGGCGCCGTTCACCTCCTGGGGGGTGGGGGTGGAGGGAGGGGGGCGGGTGTGAGGAGGCAGGGTATATACCTTCCGTCGGAGCAGCTCAGGATGTCCGGGGTGTCCATGGACACCATAACGGCGCCGTTCACCTCCTGGGGGTGGGGTGGAGGGAGGGGGGCGGGTGTGAGGAGGTGGGGTATATACCTTCCTTCGGAGCAGCTGAGGGTGTCCGGCGTGTCCATGGACACCATGACGGCGCCGTTCACCTCCTGGGGGGAGGGAGGGGGACGGGTGTGAGGAGATGGGGCATATACCTTCCTTCGGAGCAGCTGAGGATGTCCGGGGTGTCCATGGACACCATAATGGCGCCGTTCACCTCCTTGAGGGGAGGGAGGGCGGGTGTGAGGTGGTGGGGTATATACCTTCCCTCGGAACAGCTCAGAATGTCCGGCGTGTCAGCGGACACCATGATGGCGCCGTTCAGCTCATCCTTGATGGCTGACTGTGTGTTCGTGAATCCCCCGATGATGATCTCGTATGCATCGACATCTGGGATTCCTGCACAAAACACACATACAACGCCATGAGCGAACTACGGCAGGACTCACCGCATCAGCCGCGGCAGCTCGCATTACCAAATACTCGCATTATACCCTATTGTAATTAACGAAAAAAGCCAGATTTGTTTCAACCGATTGATAAAACACTTAATCGTACGAAGCTCTATCTTTGATCACTTTTTAGCACTTTGTGTTACTTTTTCAGTGTGAAGTTATTGCTAATATGCTAATTTGTCAATAAATTTGTGTGATTTTTTTTTAAATTAACATTTTTATTGAAAAATTAGTTCAAAAATTAGTAAATAAAGTGCTAAAAATTTGTTGAAAATTAAAAAAAAAATTCAGTGCGAAGTTATGGCTTTTTCAAAAAACTTTCAACAAATTTTGAACACTTCTTTTTACTAATTTTTTTTTTTTTTACTAATTTTTCAATAAAAATACTAATTTTTCAAAAATTTCGCACAAATTTATTGAAAAATCAGCACGAAATTAGCAATAACATCGCACTGAAAAATGAAAACAAAGTGCTAAAAAATTATCAAGGTAGAGCTTGATATAATCGACATCTGCGGCCAGTAAATTCTTTAATAACTGTATGTGTTTCACATTTTAAATATGTTGATTTAGCTAGATTCTGTTTACCTGGATATTATTTATTTATTTATTTATTTAATTTTTGCATGCATGTATTTATTTCTATTTTTAGCTACCTATATATTTGGAGAGTGCTATGTAGACATCGGAGCAGGCGGTGATTTTGACGGTGATGGACGTTTGTTTATTCCAGGTGGTGTCGAAGGCGTTGTCGGGATCCGTATTCGTGTTCTTGGACGACACGACCGTGTGCCAGGCGTGTTCGTACTTGTACTCCTCCGGTGTAAATATTGCCGAGTGCTTCACTACAACATGCCAGGCGTATAGCTGACTTGTAGCCTATACTGCGGGGTACAAAGGAACCCGTATTAGATACCCACAGCTATACTCACTACAACATGCCAAGCGTATAGCTGACTTGTACTGCGGAGTACAAAGGACACCAAAGGAACCCGTATTAGATACCCACAGCTATACTCACTACAACACGCCAAGCGTATGCTGACTTGTAGCCTATACTGCGGAGTACAAAGGAACTCGTATTAGATACCCACAGCTATGCTCACTACAACATGCCAGGCGTATAGCTGACTTGTAGCCTATACTGCGGAGTACAAAGGAACTCGTATTAGATACCCACAGCTATGCTCACTACAACATGCCAGGCGTATAGCTGACTTGTAGCCTATACTGCGGAGTACAAAGGAACTCGTATTAGATACCCACAGCTATACTCACTACAACACGCCAGGCATATAGCTAACTTGTAGCCTATACCGCGGAGTACAAAGGAACCCGTATTTACTATTAGATACCCACAGCTATACTCACTAAAACCCGCCAAGCGTATGCTGACATTATATCATGATTAATTCATTATCGACATGCCTTAACCGTTGCGTTCTCGGCTGGTTCACTAAACCATTCATAGCTACGTACGATGGATCATGAACGTCTTAATAATCGGTGTAAAAGAAAAAAAAAGAATCCCTACGAAAGTTCATCTTTACAGCACCTGGGGGAACATTTACTCGACTTGAAAATAAACTGCTCCAAAATAGCCACTTTTCCACAAAATGTGAATGTGCCCTTACAGACAAAATGGGCCTCTTTAGACAAAACATAGGCCCTTTCAGACACAATGGGCCCCTTTAGACAAAAAATATGCCCTTTCAAACAAAATGGGCCCTTTCAGACAAAAAATAGGCCCTTTCAAACCAAACGGGCCCCTTTAGACAAAAAATAGGCCCTTTCAGACCAAACGGGCCCCTTTAGACAAATACTTACCGGATGATTCTAGAATGAGCCACTCCGCATTGATGGTGCTGGCCCAGCTCTCCGTGGGGGTGACCATGCCGAACGACACGGTACTCACAGCAAAATGGCTACCGTCTATCCACTCGGCTACAGTACTCGTGTACACGCTGCCCCACCCCACGCGAATGTTGCCGAACTCCCAGGCCACCCAGTACTTGCGCAGCGCGTGGCAATCCAGGATCCCCGGCGTCGTGGAGATAGCCTGGAATACAGTCAACAGTCGGAGTGAATGTAAACACTTCTGTGAAGGAGATAGCCTGGTATACACTCAGCAGTCGGCATGAATGTAAACACTTCTGTGCAGGTGACAGTCTTAAATACAGTCAACAGTCGGCCTGAATGTAAACACTTCTGTGAAAGACATAACTTGGAATACAGTCAATGGTTGGTGTCAATGTATACACTTCTGTGAAGAGATAGCCTGGGATACAATCAATAGGCAGCATGAATGTAAACACTTCTGTGCTGGAGACAGTCTGGTATACATTAAACAGTCGGCATGAATGTAAACACTTCCGTATAGTGGTATGACAAGAAGGGTATCCAGTGTGAAATCTCGCAGACCCCGGGGCAGTATAAGGGAGGGTTGAGGGGGAAGGGGGGAAGGGGGAGGGGTGCTTCCCTGCATGAATGACTCCTTTTTCATTCTTTTCGCTTTTGCTTCCATGACAGCCTGCTCTTCGCTTTTAGTAACGAAAAGCGAGACCTATCCGCTTATTGATGACAATTGGCTATCTGTTTCCTTTTTTAATTTGCACTCATCCTACTCTAGTGGGCGTAAAGCGTCCATCATTTTGCCTCGCAATTCTCTCAATTGGCGACATTGTTTCTTTTTTTTTTTTTTTTTTGGCTTTAAAATTTTTCCTTTTTAACTTTCACATACAAAATAACATTTCTCTTTTGTGGTACTACCTGTGATAATACCTGTGATACTACTTGTGATACCTGTGATACTACCTGTGATACTACTTGCGATACCTGTGATACTACCTGTGATACTACTTGCGATACCTGTGATACTGCCTGTGATACTACCTGTGATACTATATTTGATACTAACCGGGATACTTCCTGTGATATCACCTGTGATACCACCTGTGATACCACCTGTGATACCACCTGTGATACCACCTGTGATACTCTGATACCACCGGTGATACTACCTGTGATACCACCTGTGATACCACCTGTGATACCACCTGTGATACCACCTGTGATACCACCTGTGATACTCTGATACCACCTGTGATACCACCTGTGATACCTCCTGTGATACTCTGATACCACCTGTGATACTCTGATACCACCTGTGATACTCTGATACCAACTTTGATACCACCTGTGGTACCACCTGTGATACCACCTGTGATACCACCTGTAATACCACCTGTGATACCACCTGTAATACCACCTGTGATACCACCTGTGATACTCTGATACCACCTGTGATACCACCTGTGATAATACTTGCGATACCTGTGATACCACCTGTGATACCACCTGTGATACCACCTGTGATACCACCTGTGATATTAGTCTACGTCATTCTGTATCAGGCACAAGCTTACTGTTTGTCAGTTGCAGGACCACAACGAAAGGAAAGTAACTCAAGAAGCTATATTAAAAGCATATGAACTAGTCTTCCCTCCCCCCCTCCCCCATGAAAAAAAAAAACTGGCCCAACAGCCGTGGACAGACCTTGACCTCGCCGTTCCTGTAGATGTATGTTTCCAGTTCTCCCGTACCCGCGTTCGTGGCGCCGATGACGATCTCGTAGTGGTTGTTCTGCTTATTGCTGTCGTACGCCAGTGACGTCAGAAGTACATGTGATTCCGCGCACGTCTTCATGTAGAATTCCACGTAGTAGTTGCGCGGATAAAACCAGCCCCTCTCGTACATCTCGCCGGGCTCCGTGTACAGCAGGTAGTGGTTCTCTGAAAGTGCGCATGCTCAAATCATTCTCAAAGCTTCGTTCTGCTGAACGCTTGTGTTCAATATGTAATAAATTCATGAAAAGTGAAACCATATTTGGTTGTGCGAGGGTGTATTCATTCCTTCGTGCTCAGGTGCAAAATAGCTCCTTATTAAATTAAAAGGAACTCGAATGGACACCATTCGGGAAAAAAAAGTTAGAAAAATTTTTGTGAGGCTTGAAGCGTACGACTAAATTTATTTACATTGGTCCATTCGGGAGAAAGGTCAAATGAAGACTTGTCTGTCATTTGTCTATCACATTTATTTCATTCTGTGGTATATCGTGAATACTGTGAATACTTACCTTCGATATTGAGTACTTCAAATACTCCCGGGGAATCCCAGCCGGTACTGAGGCCCATGTCCTGTACCTGCGGGTGCCCGGATGATCTCACGTGTTCCATGAACTGCCCTTGGCCAACCACGGAACCCCAACCAACTTGTACCCTGAAATACACATCGCCGAATTCAGGATCCCAGCCTACTTGTACCCTGAAATACACATCGCCGAATTCAGGATCCCAGCCTACTTGTATCCTGAAATACACATCGCCGAATTCAGGACCCCAGCCTACTTCTTCCCCGAAATACACATCGCCGAATACAGGATCCCAGCCTACTTGTATCCTGAAATACACATCGCCGAATTGAGGATCCCAGCCTACTTGTACCCTGAAATACACATCAGCGAATTCAGGATCCCAGTCTACTTGTACCATGAAATACACATCGCCGAATTCAGGATCCCAGCCTACTTGTACCCTGAAATACACATCGCCGAATTCAGGATCCCAGCCTACTTGTACCCTGAAATACACATCGCCGAATTCAGGATCCCAGCCTACTTGTACCCTGAAATACACCGGCGAAACCACGGGACAATGCAGGACATGGTTTTGTATTTCCAGTGATTAAAATGCAGACTTATTCTCTATCAGTTACATTCAATCTCAACGTCATATTTAAACGCGCTCATTGAACGCGAGCGAGCGCGGTCATCGCGGGAATTTTACCCGCGACAAAATCACTATGATTACTATGCGCGATATTCGCACGCAAAACCCGCGCATACGCGACGAAAGCCAATCGTTTAGGAGAGCTGCAGGTGGACTTACTTTTGTTCACTCCATCGGAACCAGAAAAACCGGAAGCTGTTACACCACAGGATATCCGGAGTGTTGACACTCACTACATTTTGTCCGTTCACTGTTTCTCGTATGGCAGACACGGTGTTACCTGAAAAGTGTGTAAATATGCCAGGCATAGGAATGTTATGACGGGGGAGGGGGGAGGGCGGAGGGGGGGGGGGGGGTTCTGGCCCAAATGAAGTCAAACTTCTCCCAGGAAAATTACAGATCCCCCCTACCCCCCCTCCCCACCACTTCATTATGTAAATACGCCAGTCATGAGCGTAGTCATAGAAAACAAGCCCTCCCCCCCCACCCCCAACACCCCCCCCCCCCCCCCTCATTCGGTTGCCGCACTATTTGTACGATCAACGAAACTCCAGTTCCGCCAATAACATTGCAGTTAAGGTGAAACGATGTACACGTACAGGGGCAGCAGCTCAGTGTCTGTTCACAATTAATGTTAATCATAAAATTGATTTTGTGATTTTTGTCCCTTGTAACACGTCATTCATGTATATGACATCCAGACTACATCGAAAAATGGCGTTGGTTTATCAACAAAATCGAGTAACTAAATAACATAAACAAAAGAATGAAATGAAAAACTAGAGCAGTGTGTAAAGCCCACATATTCCCCACAGGCCCCCCATCAGTTAAACACGGCCATCGATAGTCAAGGGCTGAAATTTTCTAAGTCTAGCTGGTCCATTTTCCTTGGACGAACCTGGCCCATTTACAATACCGTTTGCTCCCTTAGAAGCTACATACCAAGTTTCAATAAAATCCTTGCAGCAGTTTTTAAGTTATCGTGTTAACAAGCTCTTGATGACAGACCGACAGACCGACACGCGGTCGATCGCATATATTCCCCCTGTGGGGAATAAATCAATAGTTGGCAGTAATACGAGAGTGTGACGTACCGACAATGCCGAGGGCGATCTCGTAGCCGACGCGATCGGGGTCGACGAGCGCCACGAAGGCGTCCCTGCACGTCTTGATGCGCACGATGGCGTGCTTGGCGTAGCGCACGCCCACCCAGTACTGCAGGTAGGAGAGAACAGGCTCCGTGCCAAGGCTCATCATACGGCCTGCAAGCAGTACGTGTCGGGGATGAAGGCAGAGACAGGGGTGTCAAGGCAGAGACAGAGGTGTCAAGGTAGATAGAGGAGTCAAGGCAGAGACAGGAGTGTCAAAGCAGAGACAGGAGTGTAAAGGTAATAGACAGGGGTGTCAAGGCAGAGACAGAGGTGTCAAGGCAGAGGTGTCAAGGCAGAGGCAGAGGTGTCAAGGCAGAGACAGAGGTGTCAAGGCAGAGACAGGGGGTCAAGGCAGAGACAGGGGTGTCAAGGCAGAGACAGGGGTGTCAAAGCAGAGGCTGAGGTGTCAAGGTAGACAGAGGTGTCAAGGCAGAGACAGAGGTGTCAAGGAAGAGATAGGGGTGTCAAGGGAGAGATAGGGGTGTCAAGGCAGATACAGAGGTGTCAAGGCAGAGGTGTCAAGGCAGAGGCAGAGGTGTCAAGGCAGAGACAGGAGTGTAAAGGTAATAGACAGGGGTGTCAAGGCAGAGACAGAGGTGTCAAGGCAGAGACAGGGTGTCAAGGCAGAGACAGGGGTGTCAAGGCAGAGACAGGGGTGTCAAAGCAGAGGCTGAGGTGTCAAGGTAGACAGAGGTGTCAAGGCAGAGACAGAGGTGTCAAGGAAGAGATAGGGGTGTCAAGGGAGAGATAGGGGTGTCAAGGCAGATACAGAGGTGTCAAGGCAGAGGTGTCAAGGCAGAGGCAGAGGTGTCAAGGCAGAGAGAGTGGTGTCAAGGCAGAGACAGGGGTGTCAAGGCAGAGACACAGGTGTCAAGGAAGACACAGGTGTCAAGGCAGACAGAGGTGTCAAGGCAAAAAGAAGTGTCAAGGCACAGACACAGGTGTGAAGACAGACAGAAGTGTCAAGGAAGACAGAGGTGTCAGGGCAGAGACACAGGTGTCAAGACAGGTGTCAAGGAAGACAGAGGTGTCAAGATAGACAGCGGTGTCAAGGCAGAGACAGGGGTGTCAAGGAAGAAAGAGGTGTCAAGACAGAGGCAGGCGTGTCAAGGCACGCACAGGTGTCAAGGAAGAAAGAGGTGTCAAGGCAGAGACAGGGGTGTCAAGACAGACAGAGGTATCAGGTCCGCTAGGGGTCCCAGCACAGAGATTCAAGAAAGAAAGATGTGTCAGGACAGGTGTCAATACAGACAAAGGTGTCAAGGCAGATATGCCCAGAGTCATTGCATAGCATTGTCAGGATATCTTTCCTATTTCAAAATAGTTTCCTTGTAATTTCAAATGACGTATCAATCGATAAAAAAAAACAATTCAGTTCAGCAGTCTGTTTTCCCTTCAGCTCTGTTTCTATCTCTAACATATTTTTGCTTGCATTTTAGATTAATAAATTGCTGACTTGTTGCTGCTATGAATTCGAGCAAACAGATTTACAGACACACACCCATGTTCTTCAGGAACTCCCAGTTGGCAGGCTCGCTATGCCTGCTGCCCAACGACAGCGAATTGATTTCCACATCGTCCGCTAGATGGAGTATCTGTCCCTCGCCCAGGCGGAATCCTTCGCCCAGGTAGACATTGTCATCGTCCCAGCGGATCCAGAACTCCTTCTCCGTGCCGCATTGCAGTATGTCCGGTGTTTCCAACTCAGTCGATTTCTTAAAATCATAAATATATGAAATAAATAAACTATAAATGTAATAATATATAATAATATTGATCACCATGTCACTGTAATAATAATATTAATATTAATAATAATAATAATAACAATAATAATAATAATAATTTTAATGAATTAGACCAATATATTTCCTGACATACAAATGTTTCATGAAATGAACAAATAAACAGTTACTGACGTAAAAAAAGCAAATGTTAATAATATGTCCCATTTCTATGGAATGTCATTTTCACAATTATTATGGAATTATTAACATCAAGAATTAATTTTTGATATCAAAAATTGATTTCTTGATATCAAGAATTAATTTTTGATCTTAAAAAAATCCATATTTTGATATCAAGAATTAAAGTTTGCTATCTGTAATTGTAATTTTGATATCTCTAAATGTATCCTTGACCTCAAAAAATAATTTTTGACATCAAAAAATATTTAGAGATGTCAAGAAATGTTTATTGATATCAAAAATGATTTAATGATATCTAAAATTGAATTTTTGAGATCAAAAATTCAATTCTTGACAGCAAAAATGAAATATTTGAGAGCAAAATATCAATTTAGAGCTCGATAATTGGTTTTCTGTTTATTGATATCAAGAATTTATTTCAGATATCATTATTTCAAAATGAAACTTTTTTAATTTGTATTTTGAAATCAGCCAATGATTTTTTTATCTCAAATATTTATATTTGATATCAAAATATCAATCTATTTTTTTAATAAAAAATTCATAACTACACATCTGTAAATTATATGGAATGCCATTTTAACATTTAATGCTTATTTTTGATATCAAAATATATTTAGAGATATCAATAAATCAATTTAGATCTCATTAATTTATACTTTGCTATCAATAGTTGAATTTTAGATGGCAAAAATTTATTTTTGAGATCAAAAAATCAATTTTTTGCAAACCTAAATATTCTTACGGGAGACGCACATTCACATGAAATATAACGAATCGTCAATTAAATTTTGGAGATGAAAATTTGAATTATTGAGATCAATAATAACAGCATAAATTTTGATCTCAAGAATTGCTTCTTTTTTGTACAGTAAAAATTAAAATAAAGATTTTGTATACAAGGACAGCCATTATTTATTTACAGATGTGCGTTTCTGAATTATTTATTTAAAAAAATAGTCTGATATTTTGACATCAAGAATCAGTTTTTTGAGATCAAAAAATCGTTTGCAGATTTCAAAATACAAATTAAAAATGCATCAGTCTGAAATAATGATATCTAAAATAAATTCTTGATATCAATATATAGAAAATCAATTAGTGAGCTCAAAATTAATATTTTGCTCTAAAGTATTTCATTTTTGCTATCAAGAATTGAATTTTTGATCTCAAAAAATCAATTTTAGATATCATTAAATCATTTTTGATATCAATAAATATTTCTTGATATCTCTAAATATTTATTTATATCAAAAATTATTTTTTGAGATCAAGAATACATTTAGAGATATCAAGAATACAATTACAGATAGCAAGAATGAATTCTTGATATCAAAATATGGATTTATTGAGATCAAAAATTAATTCTTGATATCAAAAATCATTTTTTGAAATCAAAAATTTATTCTTGATATCAATAATTCACTAATAAATGTGAAAAACGGCATTCCATAAAATTAATAATGACTGTCCGTGTATACAAAATCTTTCTTTAAATTTTTTACTGTACAAAAAAGAAGCAATTCTTGAGATCAAAAATTGTGTTGTAATTATTGATCTCAATAATTCAAGTTTTCATCTCCAAAATTTAATTGACGATTCGTTAAATTTTATGTGAATGTGTGTCTCCCTTACGATTTTTTAAGTTTTTAAATTTGATTTTTTGATCTCAGAAATAAATTTTTGCCATCTAAAATTCAATTAATGATAGCAAAACATAAATTATTGAGATCTACATTGATTTCTTGATATCTTTAATTACATTTTGATATAAAAAACAAGCATTAATGTTAAAACGGCATTCCATACATTTCTTCTTTGTCATATTGAAGTCTTTTGCCCAAAAGCCAATCTAATTGTTCAGCACGTTTTCTGCCATTTAGAAAACAAGACATCGCACGCCATCTTGCAGTGGCTCCAGCTTTTTGTACCTGAGTATCGACGTTCACAATTTTGCTCTTCTGAATGCCGTCGGCTGGATCTCCAATGGTAACATGCCACGCTTGCGAATCCGTCTGGCCCGGAACGGTTGTCAGGGCAACGATCACGTGTTCACACGCGACGATTCCGAACACGAAATAATCCATGTCGGTCGGTATGGTGATCGTATTGAGGGGGTTCGTTGCGTTCGTAAAAGCCAAAACAATCTCATCTACAAATCGAAACAACACACAAAGAATTACTTCTGTCAAATAACTTCTCGCTATACCGCAGTTGTTGTTGGAATTGGTATATTTATATTCAAATTATGATGATGATATACAGAAGAAACATACAATAGTAAGGCTACGTGCAGCGTTTCATAGCGGTCGATATTGGCATAATGTGTCGCCGATACTGAGGATTGGCACTAATTAAAAGATTATTTTTATCTTTTAGGTGATATGATATGAAACATTAAGCCATACCTAGTTTATATTGTTTATTTCACTGAAAAAGAGCCTTTAATATTGTTTCCATGACTTGGGTAAATGCTGCAATCCGACTGGTCTATTTTCAAAGTTACTATTTTACGAATATTGGCCAGAATGACCAGAAAGTTGACGACTAGTGCTGTATTTGTAATCAAACCGTATTTGTAAGTCGTGTAAAAACAGAGCAAATGTTGACTTACTTCGCGTCAACATGAAGATGTTATTGACCACATGTGAAAATGTTGACAGTCAACATTTCCTTACTAATATTTACCTACGTACGACGGCGGAGCAACGGTGCTTTCTACAGGTGGTGGGTCAGTCACATCTGAAAAGTAAACAACAATGTCCTATGACATGGCGGTCAGCTGAGGTAACAGGCATATTTAAATACTCACATCAAATTTAAACAACACCTCGACGAACGTATCAAACATTGGTTTATATGTAAAGCTTGGAGGGAATAAGCTTAAAATTTCTAAGTTACCGCAGTTTGAAAAGTTATTTTCAAAAAATTTGCATTCTCCGAAACTGCATACCTATTTTTTGCCAACCGAAAAAAACATTAGGCCTGCATAACCCTGACATAAAATTTCAAAGCAACAAAACCCATATAAAGAGCCCTATGCCAAATATGCAAGCCAGTTATCACAAGTATGTGATCTCAGTGTTCTAAAAATAGCAGCCTATGAAATAAAATGCGCCATTCCGCCAAATTTTATTGGACTACCAAAAATGTAATAATAAAGTGAAAATCCCGCGCTGAAAATTTCTTAAATCCGCTGTTCTATAAATCCCGTAGTTCTTGTTTTGGCAGATCGCTACAAAATAATAGCTGTCTGGGAAAGAACCGACAGCGACACGCCCAAACCCAAGCAGAAAGCCAAGTCATCCATGGTGCCCTTCAAATTAAGCTACCGCAGAAAAACAAATACAGTTCCTGAATTTATTGGCTATTAATTGAAAAATAAAAATGAAATAGTCAAACGTTACAGGACAATTTACATTGAGTAGTGAAAGGTACAATTCGAAGATTACGACTCAGCCCCTCTACAAGAGCAATGGTGCGTGACTTTGAACTTTAACTCACCCCCGCTACAAGAACAATGATGCGTGACGTTGAGGTACTTGTACTCACCCCCGCTACAAGAACAATGATGCGTGACGTTGAGGTACTTATACTCACCCCCGCTACAAGAACAATGGTGCGTGACGTTGAGGTACTTGTACTCACCCTCGCTACAAGAACAATGGTGCGTGACGTTGAGGCACTTGTACTCACCCCCGCTACAAGAACAATGGTGTGTGACGTTGAGGTACTTGTACTCACCCCCGCTACAAGAACAATGCTGCGTGACGTTGAGGCACTTGTACTCACCCCCGCTACAAGAACAATGGTGCGTGACGTTGAGGTACTTGTACTCACCCCCGCTACAAGAACAATGCTGCGTGACGTTGAGGCACTTGTACTCACCCCCGCTACAAGAACAATGGTGCGTGACGTTGAGGTACTTGTACTCACCCCCGCTACAAGAACAATGGTGCGTGACGTTGAGGTACTTGTACTCACCCCCGCTACAAGAACAATGTTGCGTGACGTTGAGGTACTTGTACTCACCCCCGGCTACAAGAACAATGGTGCGTGACGTTGAGGTACTTGTACTCATCCCCGCTACAAGAACAATGGTGCGTGACGTTGAGGTACTTGTACTCACCCTCGCTACAAGAGCAATGGTGGGTGACGTTGAGGTACTTGTACTCACCCTCGCTACAAGAGCAATGGTGGGTGACGTTGAGGTACTTGTACTCACCCCCGCTACAAGAACAATGGTGCGTGACGTTGAGGTACTTGTACTCACCCCCGCTACAAGAACAATGGTGCGTGACGTTGAGGCACTTGTACTCACCCCCGCTACAAGAACAATGGTGCGTGACGTTGAGGTACTTGTACTCACCCCCGCTACAAGAACAATGGTGCGTGACGTTGAGGCACTTGTACTCACCCCCGCTACAAGAACAATGGTGTGTGACGTTAAGGTACTTGTACTCACCCCCGCTACAAGAACAATGGTGCGTGACGTTGAGGTACTTGTACTCACCCCCGCTACAAGAACAATGGTGCGTGACGTTGAGGCACTTGTACTCACCCCCGCTACAAGAACAATGGTGCGTGACGTTGAGGTACTTGTACTCACCCCCGCTACAAGAACAATGGTGCGTGACGTTGAGGTACTTGTACTCACCCCCGCTACAAGAACAATGGTGCGTGACGTTGAGGTACTTGTACTCACCCCCGCTACAAGAACAATGGTGTGTGACGTTGAGGCACTTGTACTCACCCCCGCTACAAGAACAATGGTGCGTCACATTGAGGTACTTGTACGTGTTATGACACGGCTCGCCGAAGAAGTCCGTGTTGGCGGGAATGGAGCATGTGAGCTGTCCCTCGCACAACTCCACGACCTTGTCCTGGCTCGAGGAGTCCACGCAGTCCGTGCGGTCATCGTGATCCCTGTCAAAACACAGAGAAAGTTGACCGCAACTTGACCACATAACAAATGGCATTACGGATCTTAACTGATTAACAGTGTTGTCGAAATTGTAATAAATTCCTGTTTTAAAAGGCAAATAAATGTAAAACAATAGAGCTTGCAGAACCAATGTTTAATTTCCATTTAGTTTTGACTTTTTAATAACTTTCTCCTCTCCACCCAAGATCGTTACTATTCCGTTCGACATTCGTAGCACGGGATTAATACGTCACTGGTACGTTAACATGACGTTTTCGTTATACGACGATCACACATCATCGGACAGTTATAGTTCAAATAAGATCAAAAGTTTAACACTAATAAATATATATTTGCCCTTCCTTCGTCGCATCGACATAGTTTATTGTATTTATTGCTTAGTTTATTGCATTTATTGCATAATCTATTGCATTTATTGCATAGTTTATTGCATTTAAACGACGACATTGTGCATAGTTTATTGCATTTATTGTATAGTTTATTGCATTTATTGCAGTTTATTGCATTTATTGCATAGTTTATTGCATTTAAACGTCATTGTGCATAGTTTATTGCATTTATTGTATAGTTTATTGCATTTATTGCATAGTTTATTGCATTTATTGCATAGTTCATTGCATTTAAACGACGTCATTGTAGAGAAGCACTTACCCTCCATATGGACACACCTCACTCGAAGGTTGGGTGCGGCCGAAATTGGCATGCACGATATGAATGACAGAGCCGTCTGTGCACGTGATCACTACGTCACCGTCATTCTCACAGCCGATTTGAGTCACGTGGGATTCGTCACAAACTGTTCACAACATTTGCTCATTTCTAAAAACTGATTTTCTTTTTTTTTTTTCTTTTTTTCTTTTTTTGCAGAGCTTCAAATGGGTGCCTTTTTTTTACCATCATATGCACGACCAACTCCGTAAATAAATAAATAAATTAGTCTCGGAACAAAACTGGTCACACTGAAAAAAAAACAATTCTCCAAAAAAAAAAAAAACAAAAAAAAAAAAAAAACAAAAAAAAAAAAAAACAATTTTCCACACTGAAAAAAAAAAAAACAAACCTCTGGTAACAACAGATCTTCCACCCCCTCCCCCTACACTCCGCCAACTTCAAAAAGCAATCAAATTTACTGTTGCGGAAAAACAAACTGTGTGTCTAAGAAAGCGGTGTGTGTGTCCATTAAAAGCCGTACCGAGAGTGTTGTCGACAAACACCCACTGCGCCCCCGTGGCCGCTTCGCTCGGCCCCGAGGCCACGGCCACAGACTGGATCTGGATCGGGTCGTCATCCTGCCAATCCAGAAGCCTCGTGTCGACGCTCTTGACGTCACCATAGCCCACCTGTATGACAACAACGCTACTAGAAACTCAGCCCATGAATAAAATCAAACTGATTTAAAAAAAAAAACAAACTTACGATTGGATGTGTTTCCGATCTTTCCATGGAGACCAATGCATTGCCGAACTAAAGAGATTCACACTTTGATGACATGGATTTAACGACGTAATAGCCCACAGAGTGACGTCACAGCCCATGTGTTCACAGTGTACAGACAGACGTAAGCCCACAGACAGACGGACGGACGAACAAACCAACCATACATCTCATGGCACTAACCTCTATATAGCCACCCTTCCAGGAGATCCAGAACCACTCAAAAGCATCGGGATTCAGCACTCCCGACGTCTCATGAACGGCGACCTCCTGTGTGTCGTCCCCAAAGCCCCTGAATAAGATCGTCTTGGAGTTGGCCGCACCGCCGAGGTCCACCCAGTAGCCCCCCGTGGCCACGTTGCCGTGGGTGTGGCTCAGCGCGATGCGCGCCTCCTGGCTGGCCTTGACCCGGAAGTTGACGTAGTCGTAGCCGAGGACGGCGTGATGCAACGACTCGTACACGTCATTGTTTGACGTCACCACCGAGACGGACGCCGCTGTAACGTCACAATTATACACAGTGCAAATTCAATACTTACATAAAGATTCAAACAACAATTACGCTTTTAGAATAAATCATGACATATCAAAACGTAAATAAATATCACCTTGGGTATATGATGGGAGTGGGGGTGAGGGAGGGTTCGCTGCGGGGGGGGGGGGGGGGGGGGACTGGTGATTAGGAGCAGGATGAACCGCTACGCCGGTGGCAGAAGGTTCGAGATTGTTTGGTTTTTTTGTTTTTTTTTGGTTTTTTTTTGCCCAAGAACTTTCGAACCCCGCAAACCTCGAAACAAAAAAAAAAAAAACAAACAAAAAAAAAACAAACAAAAAAACACGCGAGTCCCAAACCAGCAAAGCTGAGAACCTGAATTTCGAACAATTCGAAATAAATTCAAAAACCTACGATTTTGCGCATTTTCTTATTCAATAATTGTGTGCATTTTCCCGTATTTTCTTATTCGATTTTTCTAATATCTTGCCGTCAAACATCTACTGTATTATTAATACTGATGAAAACACCAAGTTTTGGAACTCGTGTTGATTTCATCACTGAAGGAACCAACACACAAGCTTACACACAAATATAAACAGTGTATTATTTAAAATAAGAATTTATCAAACAAATAAGAAATCAGATATTTTTTGTCATGGGTGAACTAACGCATTTTACGACTACGGTAGTCTATTCCGGAATAGACTACCGACCTTCAAATCCAGTTAAATGGAACGTTTTTGTGTAATTTTAAATTTAAATATTATAAAACCTGTAAGTAATATATGCTACAATGTAATATGTATGAAAAATTTAAAACGTTCTATTCCAGAGAACTCTTAACTTCGGTAATCTATTCCAGAATAGACGGTAGTCTATTCCGGAATAGACTACCGTAGTCGTAAAATGCGTTAGTTCACCCATGACAAAAAATTTCTGATTTCTTATTTGCTTGATAAATTCTTATTTTAAATAATACACTGTTTATAGGTCTTTTTTAATTACAAGTAATTATTTACGCACTTAATTTCTCTATCAAACAAGCTCTTTACTCCACAATATGTTTCTATTTGAACAAATAAAAATTCAAAACTTTAATTGGAACATCATCGGAGTCAGAACTAGAAACTTAAATGGATGTCGCTATAAAAAGGAAATTGAGGTAAAGTTATGGCATTTATTTTAGACATTAAGAGTGGACCCTCACGGCTTCGGTGAAAAACACGCATTTACCTGAAACAGCTGTGAAATAGACAGAAGCGAGCAATGAGATCCAAAATCTTACGTCACAGTCAGTTTTCCAGCATTCCATTTCTTTAGTTTAATTTATTGATATACTAGACCACATTTATCCGTTGTTACATGTAATTAAATCCATCTACTCACAGTAAATCCAACATTTTATATTAAATAATAACAAGAAATTATTGAAATAATTATTTATATCCCAAGGTGCAATTTAATCCCCCACGGAAAAATCTGGCTTGTGAATGTAACAATTTCTAATCTATTTATTAGCTTTTTTCTGTTCGAATTCAGACCAACGACTTTGGCTGAAGAGGCTCATACAGTGGCACCTCTCTTCATCGAATTCCGTTCAATACATCCAATCAGTTCAAAGTGACGAAAATGTCGGTCAGATATCTGCATATTTGAGAACTTAGACAGTGCATTTGACAGGCACAAAATATGAGGTTGGATTTCAGCCAATGTCAACCTAAGCCTAAGCAAGCTCATGTGCTTCACTGAGCTTGGATTTTCAGTCACCCCACGCCTCAGCAAGCTGATGTATTTCACTGAGCTTGGATTTTCAGCCAATGTCACCCTCAGCCTCATCAAGCTGATGTATTTCACTGAGCTTGGATTTTCAGTCAATATCACCCTAAGCCTAAGCAAGCTGATGTGTTTCACTGAGCTTGGATTTTCAGCCAATGTCACCCTAAGCCTCATCAAGCTGATGTATTTCACTGAGCTTGGATTTTCAGTCAATATCACCCTAAGCCTAAGCAAGCTGATGTATTTCACTGAGCTTGGATTTTCAGTCAATATCACCCTAAGCCTCATCAAGCTGATGTATTTCACTGAGCTTGGATTTTCAGTCAATATCACCCTAAGCCTAAGCACGCTGATGTATTTCACTGAGCTTGGATTTTCAGCCAATGTCACCCTACGCCTAAGCACGTTGACGTGTTTCACTGAGCTTTGATTTTCAGCCATCGTCACCCTAAGCCTAAGCAAGCTGTTGTGTTTCACTGAGCTTTGATTTTCAGCCAATGTCACCCTACGCCTAAGCAAGTTGATGTATTTTACTGAGCTTGGATTTTCAGCCAATGTCACCCTAAGCCTAAGCACGTTGACGTGTTTCACTGAGCTTGGATTTTCAGCCAATGTCACCCTAAGCCTAAGCACGTTGACGTGTTTCACTGAGCTTGGATTTTCAGCCAATGTCACCCTAGGCCTAAGCAAGCTGATGTGTTTCACTGAGCTTGGATTTTCAGTCAATATCACCCTAAGCCTAAGCAAGCTGATGTGTTTCACTGAGCTTGGATTTTCAGCCAGTGTCACCCCACGCCTCAGCAAGCCTTTACTGCTTGATCGCGCCCGAATCAAGATATTAGCACTTAGATAAACCGCGTACGACAAAAAACGCGTTACAGTAACTGCCTCACGCGGAAGCTGAATCCGTAGATAGAGCAATGACTTGATGGTGAAAGTATTTCATCACAGACTAGTATCATTATACTAAATTGCTATAAAAAGCCTCAGACATGGATTGGACCACTTATGGCTGAACCGTGTGACGTCCTTAGTACACAAAAAATGATCTTGACGAAAACACCCCCTTTCTAGAGACCAACGAGTTGTCCACAAGAGCAGAGATAAGATTCCAAGTCAAATTTACTGATGAATGTAAACGTCACTTTTTATCCTGTTGATGCAGACGGTAGTGCAGTATTGCTACTTCCAACTGCGCATGCGTGACATAACATGCGTGACATGAAGTGAGCGAGTGAAAAAAACAGTAATCTCCATCCGGGTTCCCGAGCTTCAATATCCCGGTGCTAGTTTGTGAAATGTATATTATATGGCCCGAGACAGCACTTCGCATGGCCTGGGTGAATGGTTTTGTACCTTTAGTGATTGAAGTTATGGTGCGTCACAAACGTAAAATATCCGAGCAAAAACAGCACAGCTGATTAATCTGAGCACATTGACACCCGAACACACTGACACGCAACACTGACACAAAGCAAACATAATGACACCCGAACACACTGACACCACCCAGACATACTGACACGCAAAAAACTGACACCACTTAAACACACTGACATGCAAAAACACTGACACCACTTAAACACACTGACATGCAAAAACACTGACACCACTTAAACGCACTGGCATGCAAATACAGTAACACCACTAAAACACACTGACATGCAAACACAGTGACACCATTAAAACACACTGACATGCAAAAACACTGACACCACTTAAACACACTGACATGCAAACACACTGACACCACTTAAACACACTGACATGCAAACACAGTGACACCACTAAAACACACTGACATGCAAACACAGTGACACCACTTAAACACACTGACATGCACAGTGACACCACTAAAACACACTGACATGCAAACACAGTGACACCATTAAAACACACTGACATGCAAAAACACTGACACCACTTAAACACACTGACATGCAAACACACTGACACCACTTAAACACACTGACATGCAAACACAGTGACACCACTAAAACACACTGACATGCAAACACAGTGACACCACTTAAACACACTGACATGCACAGTGACACCACTAAAACACACTGACATGCAAACACAGTGACACCACTTAAACACACTGACATGCAAAAATACTGATACCACTTAAACACACTGACACGCAAACACAGTGACACCACTAAAACACACTGACATGCAAACACAGTGACACCACTTAAACACACTGACATGCAAACACAGTGACACCACTCAAACACACTGACATCCAAACACAGTGACACCACTTAAACGCACTGACACCCAAACACTGTGACACCATTTAAACACACTGACACCCAAACACAGTGACACCACTTAAACACACTGACACCCAAACACAGTGACACCCCTTAAACACACTGACATCCAAACACAGTGACACCACTAAAAAACACTGACACCCAAACACACTGACACTACCCAGACATACAGACATGCAAACACAGTGACACCACGCAAAACTCGTTCGGACTAACCTTAATTCGATTTAACCAATAAGCAGTTTATTTCAAATGTAAATTGAGCTAATCAATTTTATTCCGGCAAATCTATAATCGGTTCAACAATGTCTCGACAAACGAGCATCAACTGTACAACAAATGGCATTCTTGTCCCCTGTCCTTCCTTGGCACTCACCGTTTTCGTGATGCCCGCGGTACCGGTGTACGTGGAGAGCTTGTCCCTTACTCCTTCCTTGACACTCACCGTTATCCTGTAGAATGTTCCAGTAGCCCGTTGTGCCAGGGTACGTGGGAAGCTGATTCCCTATCCTTCCTTGACACTCACCGTTCTCCTGTAGAATGTTCCAGTAGCCCGTAGTGCCAGGGTACGTGGGGAGCTGGTTCCCTATCCTTCCTTGACACTCACCGTTCTCCTGTAGAATTTGCCAGTAGCCGGTAGTGCCAGGGTACGTGGAGAGCTTGTCCCCTGTTCCTTCCTTGACACTCACCGTTCTCTTGTAGAATGTTCCAGTAGCCGGTAGTGCCAGGGTATGTGGACAGCGCCACGGCCGCCACTTCCACAGCCTCGCTTTCATTGCGCCACGACACGATCACGTGACTGCCGTACCGCCCGCTGCCCACGATGATCTCGCCCGGCCGCCAGTCCAGCCAGTAATCCCGGTACTCGTTGCAGGAGAGGATGTCCGTTGTGGACACGGAGCTTAAAATTGTTCCCTGTCACATTTTAAACACAATATTTTAGCACATCTCTTTTCAACACCCATTTACTTTATATTTAAACTTTTAAATAATTTCTGAAACTGTTAACAATGATTACTAAAGTCACGGTCTTTGTCGCAATCCCTATCTCGGCTTCTGTAAGTTAACCTAAAGTCAATGTGTCAGAATCCCATGTTAATTACAAACTGGTACAGAACGGAACTTAAAGTTAAAATGAAAAATTCTCCTGGTATTTAGAACAAATCCGTTCTCTGGAAAATCTAATCATTGTTCTTATTTTTGCACCTTGCTGAGATTTCTACAACGAAAACGAAAAATATGGGCATCGTCAATAAATTGCAGGGATTAACCACGTGATTTACAAATAGATTAACATAACTAACATGTGGGGTAACATGACTTACATGTGTGGTAACATGACGTACACGTAGGGTAACAAGACTTACACGTGGGGTAACACGACTTACACGTGGGGTTACACGACTTACATGTGGGGTAACATAACTTACACGTGGGCTGACCTGACTTACACGTGGGGTAATACAACATACATGTGCGGTAACATGACTTACATGTGTGGTAAAATGACTTACACGTAGGGTAACAAGACTTACACGTGGGGTAACACGACTTACACGTGGGGTAACACAACCTACATGTGGGGTAACATGACTTACATGGAGGGTAACATGACTGACACGTGTGGTAACATGACTTACACATGGGGTAACATAAGTTACACATGGGGTAACACGACTTAAACGAGGGGTAACATCACTTACACGTGGGGTAACATCACTTAAACGTGGGGTAACATCATTTATACGTGGGATAACATCACTAACACGTGGGGTAACATCACTTACACGTGGGGTAATACAACCTACACGTGGGGTAGCATCACTTATACGTGAGGTAACATAGCTTACACGTGGGGTAACATGACTTACACGTGGGGTAACATGACTTACCCCCATGTCTCGTCTGATTTCCGTCTTTGTGTTCTCGTAGCCACCGATGACGATTTCGTACGCGTCCGTCACTTGTCCAGGCACCGACTGCAGCTGCAGCTGCCCATCCATGCAAGCTGTCACAGAGGGTGGCGGGGGAGGGAGAGGAGGGGGGGCAAAACAATGCACATATAACACCTTGTGTCACAGAAAATCTAAAGACGCCCCCCATTCTCCCAGAGAAATGCCTAACTCTTGTCGTCACTGCTAGTACGATAATCGTTAAAGAACTGAAAATTTACGCCTGCCATTTTTTCAATTTGTGGCATCGTGTTGACAAATAGCATTATGGGCTATAATAAGGCAAGTGCGTGGTGTTAGCCTGATCAGTTTGACGGAACAGAAATCTGACGGCATAAAACAAATGGTTTTGGTAACCAAAATATACAATAACTTTAGGTGTAAAAACTTCATAGTAGCCGAAAACTTCATGAATAAATCAAAATCAAAAATAAATTCGAAATCAAGGACCGTGAAAATTTCGCATCCGTTTACCTTTCACTTTAAATGTGAGGTAGTTTCGGGCCGGTTGCAACCACGCCTGGTTGTAGCTGTAGATGTCACGTGTGAACATCGTCAGTGAATTCCCTGTTCAAAGAAAGCTAATTATAGAAATATTGGTACATTTCACGTCACTTGTGTATAACTAGAGCAGTGTGCATAGCCGACATATTCCCCACAGGCCCCCCATCAGTTAAACACGGCCATCAATAGTCAATCAAGAGCTGAAATTTTCCAAGTCCAGCTGGTCCATTTTCCTTGGACGAACCTGGCCCATTTACAATACCGATCTGTGTTTGTTCCCATAGAAGCTACACACCAAGTTTCATGAAAATCCTTGCAGCAGTTTTTAAGTTATCGTGTTAACAAGCTCTTGATGACAGACCGACCGACAGACCTGACACGCGGTCGATCTCATATATTCCCTGTGAGGGAAAAATGAGAGATACAGGTTAAAAAAAAAATTGTTAAAGAAGCACAGAACTTGACACAGCTGTACGTGTAATACACATGTAAACACACACACATACATCACCACACCTGACAACACCTTAAAAAAAAAAGAAGAAAATACAACTCGAGTATGAGTGTCTGCTCACCTTCAGGTTGTGACAGCACCCACACGCCTGTGGATCCAAATCCCGTGGACACGGTTGCCATGTTGACGTCATACGGGTCGTCGTGCTGGTAGTCCAGGATCGTGTTGTTGCCCACCCGGGCTCCGGAGCCCATGGTGATGCGGCCCCCCTCCCACGAGATCCAGAATGGCCGCGCCTCTGTCGGACTCACGATGCCTATCGTTTCCACTCTCTGTTGGAAGACAGCAAGCGACTTGTAAACGTTAGGGGAAAGCAGTGTGCAAGTGTTACAGGAAGTAGTTTAAATGTCACTCAAAGCAGTGCAAGTGTTACCGAAAGCAGTGCAAGTGTTACTGAAAGCAGTGCAAGTGTTATAGAAAGTAGTGTCAATGTTACGGGAAGTAGTGTAAATGTTACAGGAAGTAGTGTAAATCGTACAGGAAGTAGTGTAAATGCTACAAGAAGTAGTGTAAATCTTACAGGAAGTAGTGCAAATCTTCCAGGAAGTAGTGTAAATCTTACAGGAAGTAGTTTAAATCTTACAGGAAGTAGTGTAAATCTTTCAGGAAGTAGTTTAAATCTTAGAGGAAGTAGTGTGCAAAACAAACTGCACTGTAACAAAACGTGTCGCCAGATTAAGCCCACGTCACATAAAGCAACGATAGATCATTTCACAGGAAATCCATTTTTAGACCCAGTTTTCGGCAATATCGTACATCGATTCCTTGTGAGCTCTTATTTTAGGTGTCCTGGCCATCGCACAGGAAAAAAGTCAGAAGCATGCCATAGTCATTTAAAAAATTACAATGTTAACACTATGAACGGTTTTTCTCGAAAAAAAATACGACAAAAAAGGCTACTTTAGACAGCTAAGAAAAACTTTAAAAAATCGACAGTTTCTTCGTTTTTAATTATCCCACTTCGTGTCCACAATACACATAATTAGACCCATGACGGAAGACTCCGACTCAGCCCTGACCTGGATGACGGTACCCTGGGGCGCCAGCCGGAAGACACATTCGGTATTGGAGGCCCCGCCCACCACGATCTCGTACGTTTGTGTGTCCGTATTCTGTGGGATGGTGCTCAGTCCGATGTGGCCGTCGTTGTTGGCTTGGAGCGAGAAGACGAAGCTCGTCACGTCCTGCACGTTCCATGAATACGTGTCGTAGCGGTAGTCTAACGACGAGTTCATCCTGATGTCGTCCACTGAAATGGCCACCTCTCCTTAATCAATATCCCTCTCTGTCCTTTCTCCTCTCGCTCTCTCTCGTTCTCTCCCTCCCTCTCTCTCTCTCTCTCTCTCTCTCTCTCTCTCTCTCTCTCTCTCTCTCTCTCTCCTGCTCTCCCTCACTCTGTCTGTTTGTCTCTCCCTCTTTTTCTCCCTCTCTCTACCTTTCTCCTTCCCCCTCTCCCTCTCTCTCTCTCTCTCTCTCTCTCTCTCTCTCTCTCTCTCCTCTCTCTTTCTCTCTCCTCTCTCTCTTTCTCTCTCTCTCTCTCTCTCTCTCCTCTCTCTTTCTCTCTCCTCTCTCTCTCTCTCTCTCTCTCTCTCTCTCTCTTTCTCCCTCTCTCTCTCTCCCCCTCTCTCTTTCTCTCCCCCTCTTTTTCTAATATTTAAGAAACTAAACTTGCATATTATGAAAATACGGGTGAAGTCATTGCGCCGTCTCTACATGAAATTTTTGATCAGTGGCTATTTTACGCAATGATTTTGAACTGCAATTATTTTTAAACATTTTTAAAGAAATGCAGATTAAATACAGAACTGCAAGTGGTTGCCTGAAACGAACAGGCTAAAAATGTTTAATTGAGTAGTTGCAGCATTAAGTTTAAAAATCACGTCAGACATGCAATCTGTATTGATTTTTCAAAACTATACATCTTCAAGTATTCTAAATATGTTTATGCAAGCTTATATGGATATTCATATAAAACACATGCCATTCTTCTGTGGAATAGTCCAGTAAGCCTCGGATCCCCAACCGGAAGTCAGCGACAAGGTGTTGATGTCAAACTCCAGAGGCTGGCTGGCCGGATCCGTGGTTACAAGCCTGGCGAAAATCAGAGCAGAAAATTCTGTCAAATCTTGGGTGGGCGGGAATCTTTTAATCCTACATTTTGGCTGAATCAAGAAAAACAGTGGCAAAAAATTGTACGTTCAATTGCGTTTAGTTGAAGAAGTTTTTAAAAAATGGTTGAACACTGACACACCCTGAGGCACGGTGTAATTCTACTAGCCACTCCCCCCTCCTCCTCCACCCCCCCCCCCCAAAAAAGATAAACAAATTAATAAATCGATATACGGTAACTGTTGACACGCTGACACACCCTGAGGTATCGTGTGACTCTCACACCCCCTCCGCCCCCCCCAAAAAAAAATAATAATAATACATAACGAAATAAATAAATCGATATACGTTATCAAATTACGATATATTAAGAGTCTCATCTCCGACAGCGTTTCTTTTTTTGTTTTCTTTTTTTTTAATTCAAGAACAACAGCTAAAGCGAAATATACACCGACTGTCTGCACGATATACGATATCCATGGACTGACTGGCTGATCGATATACGATAACTATGGACTGACTGAACGGTATACGATAACTGTAGACTGACTGGCTGAAGGAGTAGATGCCTTTTCCCACACTGATTTTGTTGTTGTTCCAGCTGAGCCAGAATTCCCGGTAGTTGTCACAGCTGAGGACATCGGTCATCGTCACCGAGTCCAGCGGAGTGCCCTGTTGTACAGTCACAGGAACAAAATATACCCCTATGCATACTTACATACCAGGGGCGCAATATCAAATCCCTCTGTTTTTGTTTATTTTTCCTTTCTGTCTGAACATGGTATGAGCACATTATGTTAGCTTTAATTTTTGTCTATTTTTCCTTTCTGTCTGAACATAGTATGAGCACATTATGTTAGCTTTAATTTTTGTTTATTTTTCCTTTCTGTCTGAGGATGGCATGAGCACATTATGTTATCTTTAATTTTTGTTTATTTTTCCTGTCTGAGCACAGTATGAGCAAATTATGTTAGCTTGAATTTTTGTTTATTTTTCCTTTCTGTCTGAGGATGGTATGAGCACATTATGCTAGCTTTAATTTTTGTTTATTTTTCCTTTCTGTCTGAACATGGTATGAGCACATTATGTGAGCTTTAATTTTTGTTTATTTTTCCTTTCTGTCTAAACATAGTATGAGCACATTATGCTAGCTTTAATTTTTGTTTATTTTTCCTTTCTGTCTAAACATAGTATGAGCACATTATGTTAGCTTTAACTTTTGTTTATTTTTCCTTTCTTTTTTCACGTAGCATCAGCACATTATGTTAGCTTTAATTTTTGTTTATTTTTCCTTTCTGTTTTCACATAGTATGAGCACATTATGTTAGCTTTAATTTTTGTTTATTTTTCCTTTGTCTGAACATAGTATGATCACATTATGTCAGCTTTAATCATGTCAATTGTCATTCAGACTTGCTTACTTGTAAAATCGCAACCGTGCTTAGTGACGTATCAAAGTAACCATGATTTTGACAAAGTGAAAATGAGCGTAAAAAGCGGCATTTATTTCCCACAGCCGCAATTCTGAAATCTGTGTCATAAGACTAAGACTGTCTGCGGTGCTCAGGAAATAAATCAGCTCAGTTCAGAGTGCGCATGCTCGAACTGAAAGCCTGTCAGTGTATTTGGGAAGCCAAAATTTAAAAAAAAAAAAGATAAAACTGCATAAGTTGACTGTTCTCAAAAACTTTTGAAATTTCGAGTTATTTAAATTTTCATATGATTTAGAAAAATGTAACATTCTTCAAAAGCGTTTATAACTCAACAGTAGTGACCTGTAACTGTAAAGCGATTTCATGCTTTTGTCTCATCGACTCTAATATGTTTGTTTGTTTGTTTGTTTGTTTTTGCATCCGGAGACGCAGTCGTTGCTATGACGATGAGAAGAAGACCTACCCCTGGCGACCGTCGAATCTCGACGCGCGTGTTGCCATAGCTCCCAAAGATGACCTCATAGCAGTCCTCTACGTAATAGTGCGGCTGTCGGCAGAGCGCGATGTGCGCGTTGGCACAGCCCTTAATGCTCACTTCCAGGATCTCTATGGTCGGCATGATCCAGACGAAGTCATAGATCTGGGTGCTTCCCGCATCCGGCGTCCGTATTATGTACTGCTTATCTGTATACGTCACAGATTATGAACTGCTTGTCTGTATACGTCACACATTATGTACTGCTTGTCTGTATACGTCATAGATTATGTACTGCTTATCTGTATACGTCATAGATTATGTACTGCTTGTCTGTATACGTCATAGATTATGTACTGCTTATCTGTATACGTCATAGATTATGTACTGCTTATCTGTATACGTCATATATTATGTACTGTTTATCTGTATACGTCATATATTATGTACCCCTTGTCTGTATACGTCATAGATCATGTACTCTTGTCTGTATACGTCATAGACTATGTACTGCTTGTCTGTATACGTCATAGATTATGTACTGTTTATCTGTATACGTCATAGATTATGTACTGCTTATCTGTATACGTCATAGATTATGTACTGCTTATCTGTATACGTCATAGATTATGTACTGCTTGTCTGTATACGTCATAGATTATGTACTGCTTATCTGTACACGTCATAGATTATGTACTGCTTGTCTGTATACGTCACAGACACACCAGTCCCAGCAGCAAAAAGACTTCCACGGATATTGTCAAATTTATACCCTAATTTCATGAATAATCACCTGTTTCAGTTAACACACATCCCAAACACATAAGAACTAACACCACCATTTTTTCATTATTTTTTTTTTAGATTTACCATCCTTTAACGGTTTTTTTTTTTTGACATGTACCCCTCTGATTCACACATTTTCAAGAGTAACAAAAATTAACAAACTCCGTACGCACCAGCAGCGGTCATGGGTACCCCCCACCAGACGTCATAGGGACCCTGCCTGTGATCGCCGAGTCCAAAATACACCGAGTTCACCTCAAACAGATCCGGGTCTTCGTAATAGAATATCCGACCCGTGCCAACGGTCAGGCCCGATCCAAACTCGATTTTTCCCTCTTTCCAGCTAAGCCAGAACCACCTTAAAAATAAAAAAAAAAAAACAAGAATTAAGATGAGAAGTCAGTGCCGAAAATTCTATAATAGACGCTGAGCGGAGCGATGCATAATACAAACAACATGACGTCAGCAAGTGACGTGTTTTACTGTAACTGTTGCGCGATTGATTGACCATGACCTTCAGTCGGCTTATTAACCAACTAAAGTACTTATATGCAGCACTTTAAGGTATCGGAATGTGGTTTTTAAGCGAGTACAGCGGGTTACCGGTACTCGTCACAAGCGAGTATGTTAGGCGTGGGTACTTCATGTATTAAGGTATCGGAATGTGGTTTTAAGCGAGTACAGCGGGTTACCGGTACTCGTCACAAGCGAGTATGTTAGGCGTGGGTACTTCATGTATTAAGGTATCGGAATGTGGTTTTTAAGCGAGTACAGCGGGTTACCGGTACTCATCACAAGCGAGTATGTTAGGCGTGGGTACTTCATGTTTTAAGGTATCGGAATGTAGTTTTAAGTGAGTACAGCGGTTACCGGTACTCGTCACAAGCGAGTATGTTAGGCGTGGGTACTTCATGTTTTAAGGTATCGGAATGTAGTTTTAAGTGAGTACAGCGGTTACCGGTACTCGTCACAAGCGAGTATGTTAGGCGTAGGTACTTCACGTTTGAAGGTATCGGAATGTAGTTTTAAGTGAGTACAACGATTTCCGGTACTCGTCACAAGCGAGTATGTTAGGCGTAGGTACTTCACGTTTGAAGGTATCGGAATGTAGTTTTAAGTGAGTACAACGATTTCCGGTACTCGTCACAAGCGAGTATGTATGGCGTTAGTAGTTCATGTTTTAAGGTATCGGAATGTAGTTTTAAGTGAGTACAGCGGTTACCGGTACTCGTCACAAGCGAGTATGTTAGGCGTGGGTACTTCATGTATTACGGTATCGGAATATGGTTTAAAGTGAGTACAGCGGTTACCGGTACTCGTCACAAGCGAGTATGTTGGGCGTGGCTACTTCACGTTTTATAGATATCGGAATGTAGTTTTAAGTGAGTACAGCGGTTACCGGTACTCGTCACAAGCGAGTATGTTGGGCGTGGGTACTTCATGTTTTAAGGTATCGGAATGTGGTTTTAAGTGAGTACAGCGGTTACCGGTACTCGTCACAAGCGAGTATGTTGGGCGTGGGTACTTCATGTTTTAAGGTATCGGAATGTGGTTTTAAGTGAGTACAGCGGTTACCGGTACTCGTCACAAGCGAGTATGTTAGGCGTGGGTACTTCATGTTTTAAGGTATCGGAATGTAGTTTTAAATGAGTACAGTGGCTACCGGTACTCGTCACAAGCGAGTATGTTAGGCGTGGATACTTCACGTTTTAAGGTATCGGAATGTAGTTTTAAGTGAGTACAGCGGTTACCGGTACTCGTCACAAGCGAGTATGTATGGCGTTAGTAGTTCATGTTTTAAGGTATCGGAATGTAGTTTTAAGTGAGTACAGCGGTTACCGGTACTCGTCACAAGCGAGTATGTTGGGCGTGGGTATTTCATGTATTAAGGTATCGGAATGTGGTTTTAAGTGAGTACAGCGGTTACCGGTACTCGTCACAAGCGAATATGCTAGGCGTGAGTACTTCACGTTTTAAGGTATCGGAATGTGGTTTTAAGTGAGTACAGCGGTTACCGGTACTCGTCACAAGCGAGTATGTTAGGCGTGGGTACTTCATGTTTTAAGGTATCGGAATGTAGTTTTAAGTGAGTACAGCGGTTACCGGTACTCGTCACAAGCGAATATGCTAGGCGTGAGTACTTCACGTTTTAAGGTATCGGAATGTGGTTTTAAGTGAGTACAGCGGTTACCGGTACTCGTCACAAGCGAGTATGTTGGGCGTGGGTATTTCATGTATTAAGGTATCGGAATGTGGTTTTAAGTGAGTACAGCGGTTACCGGTACTCGTCACAAGCGAGTATGTTGGGCGTGGGGTACTTCATGTTTCACTTTCCGGTCATAGCCATAGCGGAGCTGTGTGGCGGAATTGTGGTTGTACCCGATGAATACTTCGTAAGTACCCGTGTACTGAACACCTGAAAACAACACACAGTACAGCAGAGTACACAAACATACAACCTTACAGATTAATCGGCTTCTTTTTTTATGCTGAATTTTTGGTTATATACACAGAAACACGCCCTACATCGACGTCAGTGCTTGGTAAGGCTGTAGTTAACTGGTTAAATACTGGTTAACTGATTTCAAGTATACCAGTGACAGGGCATTAACTTCACAGGGTCCCGGAGTCCCCTGGTAATCGCTTCGGGACCCCTAGAATTTGACCCTGGGGTCCCGTGGGACCCCAGAAAAAAGACGGTGTTAACTTGCAACTGTTCAGTATCACCGCTAAGATCGAAAATGATTGATTTTTTTCATTGTTTAATGTAGCATCATTCAGTGTTTCTTTTTGTTGTTAGAAGTAGTAGTTTTGTGATTTGCATGATATCACTAATCGCGTTTATTTTTTTTTTGTTGCAATAAAATTGATTTTATAGAATTTAACTATTTTTATTGCTCGAAAATGTCGGGACCCCACCACTTTACCTCAGGACCCCTGGTTTTAGAGGCCGGTGTCCCGCGGGACCCCGAGCTGACAAGTAAACTTTTTGCCCTGAGTGACGTAGGACGCACCCACCCAATATTGTTTATAAAGACATTAAGTGGCCCAGGCAATGTCAGATTCATTCAAAGCGATTCTAAACCTTTCCCCCGAACACGCAACGACGAGGGAAGGGGGGGGGGGGGAGAATGGGGGGATGGGTGGCGGGGAGGTAGGGGAGGGAGGAGAGAGAAGCAGCAACTCACCTGGCATCTCGTTGATGAGTACGGCACTGGCATACGCCTTGGCCGCAATTGTCCTGACCGGATGGGAAGGCAGGGGGGGGGGGTGGTGGAGGGAAGATGGTGGAGGGGAGGGAAGAGGGGGAGAGAAGCAATCACACACACCTGGCTTGTCGTTGATTCAGAGTACGGCACTGGCACACTTCTTGGCACCAAACTGCCCTGACCGGGCGGGGGGGGGGGGGGGGGTTGGGGATGGAGGGTTGGCCATGGAGGGTCGGGAATTGGAGGGAGGAGGGAGGAGAGAAGCAACAACGCACCTGACATCTCGTTGATGGACAGCACGGCATTAGCACACGCCGTGACACCAAACTACCCTGACCGGGCGGGGGGGGGGGGGGTTGGGGATGGAGGGTGGGGGGGGGGAGAGAGAAGAGGGGGAGGGGAGGGAGGAGGGGGGAGAGAAGCAGCCACACACCTGGCATCTCGTTGATGGACAGCACGGCATTAGCACACGCTTTAGCACCAAACTGCCCTGACCGGGCGGGGGGGAGGGTGGAAGGTGGGGGAGGGGAGAGACAAGAGGGGGAGGGGAGGGAGCAGGGTGGGAGAGAAGCAACCTCACACCTGGCATCTCGTTGATGGACAGCACGGCATTAGCACACGCTTTAGCACCAAACGCCACGGCTGTCTGCCCGGTCACAATGCTCTGTACGAGGTTAGAGCGCGTGCTGGACGGCGCATCTGCCGGGGTGTAGTGTTCTAATGCCTGACCTGCAACAACCACCCCCCCCTCCCCAGGTCATCTTACTATTACATTGCAATAAACATACTTAAGGCACCCTTCGTTATAAGAGCTTCTACAGATGTTCTCCATATCAAGTGAAAACAATAGAATTGATATCATAATTTCAAAGTTCTTGGATTTCTTTTTTATTTACAGTAGAAACCGGTTAATTGCTTTAACCTTTTTTCACAAGGAAAACTTGAACTAAACTTGACTTAATTTGTACGATTATGCGTGATATTTTTTTACATGCAAAAAGAAAGTAAGGGATTCTCCAGCAGTATTAACCGATTCACGAGAATAACCGGTCTGCGATTAACCGATTCACGAGAATAACCGGTCTGCGATTAATCGATTCACGCGATTAACCGGTCTGCGATTAACGGATTCACGCGATTAAAGGGTCTGCAATTAACCGATTCACCCGATTAACCAGTGTGCGATTAACCGATTCACGCGATTAACCGGTCTGCGATTAACCGATTCACGCGATTAACCGGTCTGCGATTAACCGATTCAAGCGATTAACCGGTCTGCGATTAGCACATTTCAGCTCTTCTATGGAACCAATGGGAGTGAACTGTTCACCTATTTCACGGGAGAACATCCATCGGGCTTCTACATCCGACGCCAGCGCCACGAAGTGTATCTCCTGCAGCGGCACCTCCGTGAAGTCGATGATCCGCGGCCCATCCTGATTCTCCTGCGCCAGCTCCAGTCTGTCATTGGCCCAGCTCAGCCAGAAAGCGCTCGGCTCGAAGCACTTGAGGACGCCTGGCGAGCTCGCCTCGGTGAGGACCGAGTCGTCGCCTCGGTGCAGACGAGTGAGCGAGTTGCTACTCGCGCCGATGTGGAGATAATAGCTGAGCTGGTCCTTGCCGGCGTACAGGTAAATGTACGCGTCTGAACACGCCTCGATCTGAAAACAACATCAAAAAATTATGTCAATGGGTGTTGATCAAATAGTGTATTTTTTTGCCGTTAAGTGTGTGTAAATGCAGCTGCCATACCTGCATCACGTCTCAATTTCACAGCGTTTACTGGAAAATATTTCTCCAACAATCTTTTTATAGAAGTATTTAATGAACAAAAATTTACGGGGAAAAAATCAACCAGATTAAATCTTTTTAAATAAATACACCTGTATATAATTATATAACCACATGAGCGGAAGGACTGATCACAAATACCCTCGCGCAGCCTCTCGTACTGAGGTAGCAGAAGCCTGAAATACGCGCGTGAGCAGTGTGCAAGACTGAGGGAGGGTTTCCCAATCAAATCGATTAATTTTTTTTACAGTTATAATCTCCTATAATTAAGATCATTCTAGCATTTCTCTGCGAGGTTTTCTGACACGTAGTTGCGTTGTTATGGCGATGTCAATTACACACTTTCAGTAGTACGTAGCGTGACGTTTCCGATACTTGACCAGCGACGAGTACAGCTGTGCGTATCCACCGAGCGTTCTGTTGCGTAGTTACGTTGTTACGGCGATGCCAAGTACACACACTTTCAGTAGTACGTAGCGTGACGTATCCGATACTTAACCAGCGACGAGGTACAGCTATGCGAATCTGCTCCTCATTTGCACAGATAATCATGAACTAAAGATTCGATCTAATGTAGGTTACCTCTATGAGGAAGTAGGCCTGCGCCATGGAGAAGAACGTGTCTCTGTAGCCATGGAGGGCAGGCGTGTGCACCACGAACGTCTTGTCTGTCACATGAAGAAAGAGAAAAAAAAAAAACGATTTACAGAAATGTGCCATCAAGAAACCGAACAAGATCAAGTCTCAAACACAAATGATAGGCAGGTGGTGGCCGCGCCAGAAGGGCAGGCAGGTGGTGGTCGCGCCAGAGTGGCAGGCAGGTGGTGGTCGCGCCAGAATGGCTGGCAGGCAGGTGTGGCCGCGCCAGAATGGAAGGCAGGTGGTGGCCGTGCCAGAACAACAGGGAGGTGGTGGCCTCGCCAGAATGGCAGGCAGGTGGTGGCCGCGCCAGAATAACAGGGAGGGGGTGGCCGCGCCAGAATGGCAGGCAGATGGTGGCCGCGTCAGAATAACAGGGAGGTAGTGGCCGCGCCAGAATAACAGGGAGGTGGTGGCCGCGCCAGAATGGCAGGCATGTGGTGGCCGCGCGAGAATGGCAGGCAGGTGGTGGCCGCGCGAGAATGGCAGGCATGTGGTGGCCGCGCGAGAATGGC
>OX457029.1:1380452-1412086 GCA_949752745.1 Protula sp. h YS-2021
CGCTCGGCTCGAAGCACTTGAGGACGCCTGGCGAGCTCGCCTCGGTGAGGACCGAGTCGTCGCCCCGGTGCAGACGAGTCAGCGAGTTGCTACTCGCGCCGATGTGGAGATAATAACTGAGCTGGTCCTGGCCGGCGTACAGGTAAATGTACGCGTCTGAACACGCCTCGATCTGACCACAACATCATAAACTTATGTCAATGGGTGTTGATCAAATAGTGTGTGTGCGTGTGTGTGTGTGTGTGTTTTTTTTTTTTTTTTTTTTTTTGTCGTTAAGTGTGTGTAGATGTAGCTGCCATCGCTGCATCGCTTCTCAATTTCACAGCGTTTACTGGAAAATATTTCTCCAACAATCTTTTATAGAAGTATTTAATGAACTAAAATTTACGGGGGAAAAAAATCAACCAGTTTTAAAACTTCTTAAAATAAATAGACCTGCATGTAATTATAAAACCACACGAGCGGAAGCATCCGAAATACCCTCTCGCAGCCTCTAGTACACGAGTATGAGCAGTGTGCAAGGCTAAGGGAGGGTGTTCGGATCAACCCAAAAGTGAGTGTGCTTTTACTTGGCGATATTTTGTACAGTTAAAATCTCCTATAATTTAGATAATTCTAGCATTCCTCTGCGAGGTTTTCTGACACGTAGTTGCGTTGTTATGGCGATGTCAATTACACACTTTCAGTAGTACCTAACGTGACGTATCCGATACTTGACCAGCGACGAGTACAGCTGTGCGTATCCACCGAGCGTTCTGTTGCGTAGTTACGTTGTTATGGCGATGCCAAGTCCACACTTTCAGTAGTACGTAGCGTGACGTTTCTGATGCTGGCAGAGCGACGAGTACAGCTGTGCGTATCTGTGCGTCATTTGCATGGAAATCATGAACTACAGATACAATCTATTGTCGATAATACTGGCAGATAAGTGAGATGAAGGGCTAGAGCAGGAGTAGCGTACCTCTATGAGGAAGTAGGCCTGCGCCATAGAGAAGAACGTGTCTCTGTAGCCATGGAGGGCAGGCGTGTGCACCACGAACGTCTTGTCTGTCACATGAAGAGAAAAAAAAATGATTTACAGAAATGTGAAATGAAGAAACCGAACAAGATCAAGTCTCAGATACAAATGATAGGCAGGTGGTGGCGGCGCCAGAATGGCAGGCAGGTGGTGGCGGCGCCAGAATGGCAGGCAGGTGGTGGCCGCGCCAGAATGGCAGGCAGGTGGTGGCCGCGCCAGAATGGCAGGCAGGTGGTGGCCGCGCCAGAATGGCAGGCAGGTGGTGGCCGCGCCAGAATGGCAGGCAGGTGGTGGCCGCGCCAGAATAACAGGGAAGTGGTGGCCGCGCAACAATGGCAGGCAGGTGGTGGGAGCGCCAGAATGGCAGGCAGGTGGTGGCCGCGCAACAATGGCAGGCTGTTGGTGGCCGCGCCAGAATGGCAGGCAGGTGGTGGATGCGCCAGAATGGCAGGCAGGTGGTGGATGCGCCAGAATGGCAGGCAGGTGGTGGCCGCGCTAGAATGGCAGGCAGGTGGTCGCCGCGCTAGAATGGCAGGCAGGTGATGGCCGCGCCTGAATGGCAGGCAGGTGGTGGATGCGCCAGAATGGCAGGCAGGTGGTGGCCGCGCTAGAATGGCAGGCAGGTGATGGCCGCGCCTGAATGGCAGGCAGGTGGTGGATGCGCCAGAATGGCAGGCTGTTGGTGGCCGCGCCAGAATGGCAGGCAGGTGGTGGATGCGCCAGAATGGCAGGCAGGTGGTGGCCGCGCTAGAATGGCAGGCAGGTGGTGGCCGCGCTAGAATGGCAGGCAGGTGATGGCCGCGCCTGAATGGCAGGCAGGTGGTGGATGCGCCAGAATGGCAGGCAGGTGGTGGGCGCGCCAGAATGGCAGGCAGGTGGTGGGAGCGCCAGAATGGCAGGCAGGTGGTGGCCGCGCAACAATGGCAGGCTGTTGGTGGCCGCGCCAGAATGGCAGGCAGGTGGTGGATGCGCCAGAATGGCAGGCAGGTGGTGGATGCGCCAGAATGGCAGGCAGGTGGTGGCCGCGCCAGAATGGCAGGCAGGTGGTGGCCGCGCTAGAATGGCAGGCAGGTGATGGCCGCGCCTGAATGGCAGGCAGGTGGTGGATGCGCCAGAATGGCAGGCAGGTGGTGGGCGCGCCAGAATGGCAGGCAGGTGGTGGCCGCGCCAGAATGACAGGCAGGTGGTGGCCGCGCCAGAATGACAGGCAGGTGGTGGCCCCGCCAGAATGGCAGGCAGGTGGTGGCCGCGCCAGAATGGCAGGCAGGTGGTGGCCGCGCTAGAATGGCAGGCAGGTGATGGCCGCGCCTGAATGGCAGGCAGGTGGTGGATGCGCCAGAATGGCAGGCAGGTGGTGGGCGCGCCAGAATGGCAGGCAGGTGGTGGCCGCGCAACAATGGCAGGCAGGTGGTGGGAGCGCCAGAATGGCAGGCAGGTGATGGCCGCGCCAGAGTGGCAGGCAGGTGGTGGCCGCGCCAGAATGGCAGGCAGGTGGTGGCCGAGACAGAATCACAGGCAGGTGGTGGCCGCGCCAGAATCACAGGCAGGTGGTGGCCGCGCCAGAATCACAGGCAGGTGGTGGCCGCGCCTGAATGGCAGGCAGATGGTGGCCGCGACAGAATGGCAGGCAGGTGGTGGCCGTGAACAGAATGGCAGGCAGGGGGTGGTCGCGCCAGAATGGCAGGCAGGTGGTGGCCGCGCCAGAATGGCAGGCAGGTGGTGGCCGCGCCAGAATCACAGGCAGGTGGTGGCCGCGCCAGAATCACAGGCAGGTGGTGGCCGCGCCAGAATGGCAGGCAGGTGGTGATCCGCGCAACAATGGCAGGCAGGTGGTGGCCGCGCCAGAATGGCAGGCAGGTGGTGGCCGCCCCAGAATGGCAGGCAGGTGGTGGGAGCGCCAGAATGGCAGGCAGGTGGTGGCCGCGAAAAAATGGCAGGCAGGTGGTGGACGCGCCAGATTTTGTAAGTTTGCCGTTGTGATTGGATTTTCTTCCTTTGTTGCGACAAGAATATTTCCACAATATGTACACAAATACGTAAACAAATACATAAGCATATCTGTAAACACATATGTACACAAATACATAAACATATCTGTAATCTACAAACAATACGTAACAGAGTATAAAGGACCGTGTAAATAGAGAAAATTCCACGCTGATTCTCGTCGCGGAAGTGGCTAGCTGTACTCACCCACATACATATCAAACTCCCAGTCGCCCGTGTTGCCGAAGCCCGTTGTCACTGACAAGTAGTTGACGGTCAGTGGGTTCTCGTCCAGCCACTGTATGAACGGCTGGTCGTCAAATACGTTCCCTTTGGGTCATTGAAAACGTGATAACACACTGAGCTATTCTCAAATACATGTCATATTTTTTGGCTTTTTAAGCCACTAAGATGTTACAGCACAAATACTCATTTTTTTACTATTATTATTATATTATTATTGTTATAATTAAGTTCTTTATTATTATTATCATTAATTTAAAATTATTATTATTATTATTTTAAAATTATTATTATTGTTGCTGTTATAGTTTTAGAGGCATACTTTCATTTTATAAATCAAATATGAAATGCCTAGCTATGTCCGGATGCCTCACAACCCCCCTCCCCTTCCCTCCCCCTCCCCCTCCCTCGTCCTCCGTCCACACCTTTTCCGACTTGGACATAGCCATTGTCCCAGGACACCCAGAAAGGCCTGTAGTCATCGCACGACACGATGTCCGTCGTATTCGCCGTGTACACGACTGACTGTAACACATCAAAAAACGTCTTCATTAACTTCCTGGAACCGGCACTACAAAATCTCTATCACCATGCTTTATGTCACATCTGCTTAAGAATGTTAGAAAACACACACTACAAGGATTACACCAGAACGAAACAGTACACAGAAGCCCCTTCTCATAACATTCTTTGACTTTCTTTCAATTTAAATTTATTTATTTATTTTGTGGGGAGGGGGGGGGGGTTACTTTCCCTTGCGCCACAGTGATACGTGTGGCGAGCGCTATAAGGAACACGTGATCTCCCCACAACCTTACGGTCAGTCACGTGACGTTATTTTCAGAACACAGATACAGATAAGATGATACTTATATACAGAAGTGCACTTTTTCTTGCTCTGGCCAGAGTTAAATTAAAGTTAAATTTAATACCGCCAGGATAAAAGTAAACAGATTTTCTGACTGTTACAACTTTGATGCTGTGAATCCTGTTGCTCAGTGAAGCTTTGCCACCCCGGGGGTGCTACTGGCGGCGCTGAACTGCCGACAACTCACCCCGTCGATCGAGCGTCGTAGGATCGACTCCGTGTTGTCAAATCTACCGAGGACTATTTCATAGGCTGTGTTCATGAGCGGAAAGTCTGACAGCGCGATGGCCGCGTTACCGCACGTCTTCACCTAAAACCGTGGCATACTTGACGCTAGGCAATGTCGTCACTGGGGAGGGGGAGGGGGAGGGGAGAGACGGAGGAGAGAGGGGGAGGGGTGTATGTTCATGAGCGGAAAGTCTGACAGCGCGATAGCCGCGTTACCACAAGTCTTCACCTAAAACCGAGGCATACATGACGCTAGGCAATGTCGTCACTGGGGAGGGGGAGGGGGAGGGGAAGGGGGGAGGGGAGAGACGGAGGAGAGAGGGGGAGGGGTGTATGTTCATGAGCGGAAAGTCTGACAGCGCGATGGCCGCGTTACCACAAGTCTTCACCTAAAACCGAGGCATACATGACGCTAGGCAATGTCGTCACTGGGGAGGGGGAGGGGGAGGAGTAGCGGGGAGGGGGCAGGGGGGTGGCACATTGGCTTTTGAGCCATCCCTTTAAGCTAACAAAGTGGGGTGACAGTCAACAACACAGCAAGGCTTTCAAAGCCATTACTTTTGACAACACACAGGAACAATCCGCGAGACTTGCGCGTTAACAGAGATACTGGGCGATAATACAGAGACCGGAAGACGCACCTTGAAGGCCATGGCGGACCTATCAGAGACCCTGTGGATGTACTGGGTGTAGTCCTTGTCAGAGTGGCTGTGGTACCGGATCACATCCGCTTCAAGGAAGACAACACACGTACTTCTTTTATCAACATGGACAATATGTTTATCAACTTGCTCAAAAGACAATAGTCTTCATTTATTTGAGCTTAACTAATTATACTGACCGCAAGAAAAGGCTTAAATGTTTTTAATAACAAAACAAAACCAAACAAAAAAAAGAAGAAGAAGAATCTTGCAATAGCGCTTGTGAATCTTGAAGATAAGGACTTGATACCACTTCTATAGCACACACCTGCGGACTGTTTGAACTGCCAGACGGCATTGGAGTCATCGACGCCAAGTGTTATGGCCGAGATGGGGTAGACATAATCCTGCTGCGCCCACAGGAAGGGCTCCAGCGAGGGCACCTGTCCCACCTCAATCAGACCCGCGCCCTCCTGCGGCCACCGCACCCAGAAGCCCTGTCAACACATCACGACGTCAATGCTCACAAAGCCATACATCTGACGACTTTTCGGATGACCTTTCGGTTGACCTTTAAAGCGACCTTTCAGATGACCTTTCAATCGAACCTTCAGATGACCTTTCAGATGGCATTTTCACAACTTTCGGACGACCTTTCAGATGACCTTTCAAACGACCCTTCAGACAACCTTTCAGATGGCATTTTCACAACTTTCAGACGACCTTTCATATGACCTTTCAAACGACCCTTCTGAAACCTTTCAGATGGCATTTTCGATGACCATTCAGACGATCGTTCACAACTTTCAGATGACCTTTCAGGCGACCCATTCAGACGACTTTCAGATGACCTTCCAGACCATACCTGCGGCTGGTGACACACGAGAATGCTTGCACTGACAACCGACTGCAGAACTTCCGCTTCTCCCGAGAAGTTGTACTTTATAATGGAACTCTGCGAATTTGACAACAAAATGTCGTACGCATAGACCGTCATATTTCCTGTTGAAAACAAAGAAAACAATTGTATAAAAAGACAGCTATGGCTCCCAGTGTCCACGATCAAATTATTCTTACTATGGAGGATTATGTGAACAGGATTATGTGAACAGGATTATGTGAACAGGACTACGTGAACAAGATTGTGTGAACAGGACTGTGTGAAGACTTTTGAATACAATGCCAATATTACACAAATACCGATTAAGACTGATGTGACGACTACCTCAGTATTATTTGGTTACATGGATACTGAGTAACAGCTGAGTGACTGATGCCAGCCGAAGTACTTGAATATCGAACAAGACTAATGTGGGCCGAAGTACTTGGATGCGGAGTGAGACTGATGTGGGCCGAAGTTCTTGAATACTGAGTAAGACTGATGCCAGCCGAAGTACTTCTATACTGAGTAAGACTGATGCCAGCCGAAGTACTTGAATATAGAACAAGACTAATGTGGGCCGAGGTACTTGGAGGCGGAGTGAGATTAATGTATCCCGAAGTACTTGAATATTGAATAAGGCTAATGTGGGCCGAAGTACTTGGATACTGAGTAAGACTGATGCCAGCCGAAGTACTTGGATATAGAACAAGACTAATGTGGGCCGAGGTTCTTGAATATTGAGAAAGACTAATGTGGGCTGAAGTACTTGGATACTGAGTAAGACTAATGTGGGTCAAAGTACTTGCATATAGAACAAGACTAATGTGGGCCGAGGTTCTTGAATATTGAGAAAGACTAATGTGGGCTGAAGTACTTGGATACTGAGTAAGACTAATGTATGCCGAAGTACTTGAATATTGAAAAGACTCATGTGGGCCGAAGTAACTGGATACTGAGTAAGACTGATGAATGCCGAAGTACTTGGATACTGAGTAAGACTAATGTATGCCGAAGTACTTGAATACTGAATAAGACTAATGTGGGTCAAAGTACTTGCATATAGAACAAGACTAATGTGGGCCTAAGTTCTTGAATATTGAGAAAGACTAATGCGGGCCGAAGTACTTCGATACTGAGTAAGACTGATGAATGCCGAAGTACTTGGATACTGAGTAAGACTAATGTGGGCCCAAGTAATTGGACGCTAAGATTGGGGATGTTAAGAGGACCAAGGAATACGTTCCTGGATACTGCACAAGTCTAATGTGTGTTGGATCGCAGGACTTAGGGTTAGGAGATATACCTGGATACTGCACAAGTCTAATGTGTGTTGGATCGCAGGGCTTAGGGTTAGGAGATATACCTGGATACTGCACAAGTCTAATGTGTGTTGAATCGCAGGACTTAGGGTTAGGAGACGTACCTGGATACTGCACAAGTCTAATGTGTGTTGGATCGCAGGGCTTAGGGTTAGGAGATATACCTGGATACTGCACAAGTCTAATGTGTGTTGGATCGCAGGAGTTCACTTCAAATGCATAATGGCCAATGTTGTTGGACAACCAAATCTGCTCTCCCAAACCATTGTTCACAGTCTGAGCGGTTATGGCATTGGCTGCAACAACACAGCAACACATCACTGTCATTCTACAGTTTTAACGCCAGCTTTAGTCATTTTTATCGACAGACATCTTTTACGCGTTAACCAATGCCCCGCTGTTATCTCGGCGGGGCTTGGATTGACATTTCTTCAAGATTACTGGAGTTCGAGATAAGATGGATCTCTAGATGTCACGAGTTCGTAATAGCGAAGGACACTGTTACTCACTGTATACGGCTTGATCGTTTCAGGATATGAAGGACACTGTATACGGCTTGATCGTTTCAGGATATGAAGGACACTGTATACGGCTTGATCGTTTCAGGATATGAAGGACACTGTATACGGCTTGATCGTTTCAGGATATGAAGGACACTGTATACGGCTTGATCGTTTCAGGATATGAAGGACACTGTATACGGCTTAATCGTTTTAGGATATGAAGGACACTGTATACGGCTTAATCGTTTTAGGATATGAAGGACACTGTATACGGCTTAATCGTTTTAGGATATGAAGGACACTGTATACGGCTTAATCGTTTTAGGATATGAAGGACACTGTATACGGCTTAATCGTTTTAGGATATGAAGGACACTGTATACGGCTTAATCGTTTTAGGATATGAAGGACACTGTATACGGCTTAATCGTTTTAGGATATGAAGGACACTGTATACGGCTTAATCGTTTTAGGATATGAAGGACACTGTACTCGGCTTGATCGTTTTGGGGATCATGCACACCCGAAATAAATCAACTGCTTTTTTCTCTACTCGAATCGCACAGTGATCTATTTATAGCTCACGCGGCACTTCCGTGAATTCCCATGTCGCCTCGACACCGGAAGCGATCGCCATGCCATGCACCGGATGTGGACTCTCATCCTGCCACGTGACATACGGGTGTATGTTAACGATAACACCCTCCCCGACCTGGATAAATCCATTCTCCCAGCTGATCCAGAACCACCTGCAAAAAAAAACATCACTTCTACCAGCTACTACCAGTAAAGAAAACCTCCCTGCATCCCTTAAAATTTGCCCACCCTTCTGAACAGGTGACCCCCCTTCATATATATATTTTATCAAGCGTAATATTCCAGTAGCACAGCTGTTTTTCCCAGAATACATCAGCAGCAATACTGTGTGACATAAATCATATACACCGTTGTTGTCTAACAGCCAACCTCTTCGGCGGTTCGGTCTGTTGTATATAACACCTTTTCACTCCACAGAGGATTCCGCGAGAGTAGTTCTCATAAATGTCAGGTATAACTGTTTAAGGTATCCATCCGCCCTGTGTTTATACACAATAGACAGAGCTCCCCAGAGGTCAGCTGCTTGACAACAACGAACTTTGTATATACTTCAAAACCTAACAACTACAGAAAAAAGTTGAAAACTAAAACTACAAAATAAAGACACACGTAACTTCATATACAAAATTCGCTAATTTTCAAATTTAATGTGTCAATCAAAAGTCAATTTTAATTGACAGCCACAACATTCTGGATAACAGCCACGGCAAACGAAAGTATGAAGATGTTGCTTAAGATTAGTTCCTGAACGAAGAAAGGGGTTTGACCAGGAGGACTGGAGAGTATGTGTGTGATTTTAGAGTGTGTTTATTTACGAGAGACACAGACCTGGCCACGTCACAGTCGAGGGCGTAGTGTGACGGCGCCTTCATGACTGGAGAGTATGTGGGTGATTTTAGAGTGTGTTTATTTATGAGAGACACAGACCTGGCCACGTCACAGTCGAGGGCGTAGTGTGACGGCGCCTTCATGACTGGAGAGTATGTGTGTGATTTCAGAGTGTGTTAATTTACGAGAGACACAGACCTGGCTACGTCACAGTCGACGACGTACTGTGACGGCGCATCCATGACTGGAGGGTATGTGTGTGATTTTAGAGTGTATTTATTTACGAGAGACACAGACCTAGCCACGTCACAGTCGAGGACGTACTGTGACAGCGCCTCCATGACTGGAGGGTATGCGTGTGATTTTAGAGTGTGTTTATTTATGAGAGACACAGACCTGGCCGTGTCACAGTCGAGGACGTACTGTGACGGCGCCTCCATGACTGGAGGGTATGTGTGTGATTTTAGAGTGTGTTTATTTACGAGAGACACAGACCTGGCTACGTCACAGTCGAGGGCAACCTGGAAGTATGTGTGTGATTTTAGAGTGTGTTTATTTACGAGAGACACAGACCTGGCCACGTCACAGTCGAGGGCGTACTGGAAGTATGTGTGTGATTTTAGAGTGTGTTTATTTACGAGAGACACAGACCTGGTCACGTCACAGTCGAGGGCGCACTGGAAGTATGTGTGTGATTTTAGAGTGTGTTTATTTATGAGAGACACAGACCTGGCCACGTCACAGTCGACGACGTACTGGAAGTATGTGTGTGATTTTAGAGTGTGTTTTTTTACGAGAGACACAGACCTGGCCACGTCACAGTCGAGGAAATACTGTGACAGCGCCTCCATGACTGGAGGGTATGTGTGTGATTTTAGAGAGTGTTTATTTACGAGAGACACAGACCCGGCCACGTCACAGTCGACGACGTACTGTGACGGCGCATCCATGACTGGAGGGTATGTGTGTGATTTTAGAGTGAGTTTATTTACGAGAGACACAGACCTGGCCACGTCACAGTCGAGGACGTACTGTGACAGCGCCTCCATGACTGGAGGGTATGCGTGTGATTTTAGAGTGTGTTTATTTACGAGAGACACAGACCTGGCCACGTCACAGTCGAGGACGTACTGTGACGGAGCCTCCATGACTGGAGGGTATGTGTGTGATTTTAGAGTGTTTATTTGCGAGAGACACAGACCTGGCCACGTCACAGTCGAGGACGTACTGTGACAGCGCCTCCATGACTGGAGGGTATGTGTGTGATTTTAGAGTGTGTTTATTTATGAGAGACACAGACCTGGCCACGTCACAGTCGAGGGCGTAGTGTGTCGCAGTCTCCATGACGACGTCACCGTTGACGCTGCTGAGGATGGCTGTCATGCTGTTGTCGTCCTTTCCTGTCAAACAGGCACATACTCGCCGAGTACTTACAAGTAAACGAGTACCTGTGTGTACTTAAAAATAAACCAGTACTTGTCTGTGCTTACAAATAAACTAGTACATGAGTGTACTTACAAGTAAACGAGTACCTGTGTGTACTTAAAAGTAAACGAGTACTTGTGCCCTTGCAAGTAAACGAGTGCATGCGTGTGCCTACAAATAAACGAGTACCTGTGTGTACTTACAAGTAAACGAGTACATGTGTGTACTTAAAAGTAAACGAGTACTTGTGTGTACTCATGAGTAAAAGAGAACAGGAAGTCAGTGAGTAGTGGGTAACAAGTAGTAAGAAAAAAGAATAAAAAAAGGATCGTCAAGGAAACCTTGTAACGGAACCAACGCAAGAAATGGCAATGAAATATAATACACACATAATTTTGCCTCGTCACACTTTATCAGTAGTTTGTCAAGAGCTTGTCAGTTGATTGTCAGTTTGACAAGTTTGGCCTCGTCAGGGTCTTGACGAGTTTCTGACCAATGCTTCGTCACACATTGACAAACACTTGTCGCTATCTTGTCAGAAACTTGTCACAAATTTGTCAAGTATTGCGTCACCATGACGTCACATCCTTTGCAAAACAAGTGAAAACACGCGGACTTCCTTTTTGAGATTTCTTGGGTTTTAATGAATATTACTAAAAGTTTCAAATTATCACGTCTTAAAAACATGTTTATTGGATAAACCATGTAAGTGCACACATCATATTCTCTGCATGTTTTGAAATAAGTTGTGATGTTTGTAAAATGCTTGTGAAATTTGTGAAAATTGTATTATCGCCCAATGTTGCAATGAATAATGTATATTGTGTACTTACTGGCACGTAATTAAACAGGGTGAATGGATTCGATTATTTTAGTGTTTAATATAACAAAACCTGATTTGTATAACTATCAAAATAACAACTGATGGTATAAATATCAAAATCTGCAGCTTATGCGTTCGCAAGTAAACCGCCATGTGCAATATATTATATATTACAATACAGCAAAATTTGTCAACAACTTGTCATAATGATGAATTTGTGACAAGATATTGACAAACTACAAATTAGGATTTGACAAATACATGACAAGAAAATGACAAGCCAGTGACAAAGACAAATTTTTGACAAATTTACATTGTTGAGTTAGGCATCGTCAGGTTGACGAGTTTAGGGTCGTCAATCAATTTGACGAGTTTCTGACGAGTTATTGACGAATTATTAGCATAACGAATTAATGACAAGCTGTAAACTGACGAATTAATGACAAATTTATGACAAAGTGATGACAATTTGACGAGTTTCTGACGAGTTATTGACGAATTATTAGCATAACGAATTAATGACAAGCTGTAAACTGACGAATTAATGACAAATTTATGACAAAGTGATGACAAATTTTTGATTGGAACTCGTTGAATTGGGCATCGTCAAATGGACAAGGTAAATTAGTCAGTCTCTTGTCAGTTCGACAACTTTTCGGCAAATTTTTGACAAAGGCCTAATATGTGTGCAGTTCGAATGAGTGACACCCCTTAGCAGGAAATTAAATAAACGAATTCGGAGTTAAGCATTAATGTTGGGTGTACGTCTGTGAGATGTCATAGCACATTCATAACGTGTGTGAATGTAACTATGGTTATTATAAATGACAAAAAAAAAACTGCAAGTCGGCACATAAAAAAAATTGAAAAAAGGGATATATTGCTCATTTTGCGACATCCCCCCACGCGTTAAGGTGATATGAGCATGGCAGTGTCTACGCACAGAGACGTTTGAACATGGAGGTGTCCCAGCATGGCAGTGTCTAAGCAAAGAGACGTGTAAACATGGAGGTGTCTGAGCATGGGAGTGTCTGAGCATGGGAGTGTCTGAGCATGGGAGTGTCTGAGCATGGGAGTGTCTGAGCATGGGGGTGTCTGAGAATGGGAGTGTCTGAGCATGGGAGTGTCTGAGCATGGCAGTGTCTGAGCACGGCAGTGTCTGAGCATGGGAGTGTCTGAGCATGGGGGTTTCTGAGAATGGGAGTGTCTGAGCATGGGAGTGTCTGAGCATGGGGGTGTCTGAGAATGGGAGTGTCTGAGCATGGGAGTGTCTGAGCATGAAGGTGTCTACGCCTGTCATCCCAAACCTATATATACCCACATATACGGAATTAAGTGTAAGGTTGTCTAAGCATGGAGGTGTCTGAGCATGGAGGTGTTAAAGCATGGAGGTGTTCAAGCATGGAGGCGTCTACGCCAGTCAGTCCCAACCTCCTCAACATTAGATGGAAATCCGCTGCTTACTTTAGCGAGGATGGAAACTTCTTACCCATCCAGATTTCGTAGGTTGCTATGCTGGTGACCCCTGGATACTGGGCGAGAGCTATGTGGACGTCGTGGCATGCCTGGAGCTTAAAGACGACGGAGGTTGTCTCCAGGGTCGAGTACCAGCCCCTGTTGAAGGTATGCGCTGCCGGCGGGGTAACCATGGCCAGGGACAGCACTGATAACATAGATCGAGAGTACTGACAGCACTGACAACACAGTATGGCAACAATGACAACATTGAAAACAGAGTACGACAGCAATGACAACACAGTACGAGAGCACTGACAACACTGACAACATAGTACGACAGCACTGACAACACAGTACGAAAGCACTGACAACACAGTACGACAGCACTGACAACACAGTACGACAGCACTGACAACACAGTACGACAGTAGTGACTGCATAGTACGACAGCACTGACAACAGAGTACGACAGCACTAACAACACAGTACGACAGCACTGACAGCACTGACAACATAGTACGACAGTAGTCACTGCACAGTACGACAGCACTGACAACACAGTACGACAGCACTGACTGCATAGTGCAACAGCAATGACAACATAGTACGACACTTTCATGTGTGCACACATACGAACACTTTTCTTACAAAGAGGATTTCTTGTATTGATTTTTCAGACGTATTCAAAAGTTAACTGTGAAGTTAACTCTACACTGCACATGGCAAATCAATTGATTTACCTGAATTACGCAAATTTTTACACGAATATGTTTTAACATACAGGCAAAATTAACTAATTAACTTTAAAAAATGCTGTTAGCTACAGCAGCAGTTAACGGAATTTGTTAACTGTACAGATAATTTTTGTGAATGCGGCCTCAGAAGAAAACTGAAATTCCGTTAAAATACGTTTTGCAGAGCCGCGAAAATGATCAGCGGCATAGATTATCTCTCAGGGACCAAGGGCTTCTTATTGAATGCGAGAATGCTATAAGGTCTCAGAGAATTCATAAATCGCCTATGACGTTGGATGGTCCGAAAAACACAACCTTAAAATATTCCACAGAACTGCAAGTTACCTTGTTTCTTTGGCACCACCCATTCTACTATATCTCCATCCACGGAGGTTCCCATGGATACACCGGAAACTAATTCAAATCCATCTTCAGTGTCATCTGTCCAGCTGAGCAGCAAGCCCTGGCCCATCACCCCACGGCCAACCTTCCGGAAAGCAGACAAACCCGCATTCAAACCCATGCTTCATTTGACCCAAATTTAAGACTTATTTCAGTCTAATTCGACTTATCTTCTTTTTTTTTTTTTTTTTTTTTGGCATCACTTTATGATCGTCCTAAATTAAGCTTGAGTTGGAAGAATGTAACTTATTCTTGAAATCAGGCAAACGCACATTAACAGCCATGCTTCACTTGACCCAAATTTAAGACATATTTCAGTCTAATTCGAATTATTTTTTGCCTTGCATTGTGATTTTCTTAAATTAACCTCGATTTGGGGGAATGTAAGCTAATCTTGGAATCAGGCAAACGAACATTGGCAAGCGCTTTCCGAAGGAATTAGTTCGAAACTCAACGGCACAGCAGTGGCCATCTTGAACTATAGGAGAGGAAGAGCTAAACCATTGCTGTTCCGTAACAGTGGCGGATCCCGAGGGAGGGGGAGGGAGGGGTCACGGGTTGCAACACCCCCCCCCCCCCGCTCGCCTCTAAACTTCGTGTTTTGACACAAAAGAAGTCTGACTTGTGAAGGAGCTACTTCGGGTTAACCACCCCCACCCCCTCCCCCGCCCCGACCAAAACCTGTGCAAACCACTGCATAAGTCGGTGTCTGAATGAACATGAAATCCCTCACTATCCACCGCGGGCCGGATTCGAACCCACGGCCTTGGGATTACAGGTCCCGTTCTCTACCACTGAGCTACAACCCCCTCCCCCCTCCCCATCCCCCCCCCCCCCTGTTCTCTGCATTTATTTAAAATAACCAAAAATTCCGAAAGTGAACACGGCGGAGACAAAGCAGGCATTCTCACCTGGATGACGTCATTGCTCCACGTGATCCAGAAGCGCAGCAGCTGGTGACAACTCACGACGTCATACGTGTCGGCTGTCGCTTGTATTTCTCCGTTCTTCTTGATACACGTTCTGGGAAACAACCAACGCACCACAGGATTGGGTCAAGATAGTGCTCAAAAGGGGGGAGGGAGGGGGGAGGAGGGCGAATACATTGATGACAGGGCTATTGCAAGATTAAAACTGTGCCTATGTTCTTGTTGTTGTTGCTGATGTTATTATTATTATTATTATTATTATTAGTATTATTATTATTATTATTATTATTATTATTATTATTATTATTACTACTACTATTGCTATTATTATTATTATTATTATTATTATTAGTAGTAGTAGTAGTAGTAGTAGTAGTAGTAGTAGTAGTATTGTTATTATTATTATTGTTATTATTATCATTGTTATTATTATCATTATTATTATTATTATTATTACTATTATTATTATTATTATTATTATTATTACTGACATAACAGGATGGCACTGGAGCCCTGCCACACGAGACAATCACCAAACTTTTCACATACTTCCTGTTGTCGTCATAGCCGATGTCGACCTCGTACGTGTTGGCGGTCGTCTTGAACATGGACTTGGCGAGCATGACACTGGCGCTGCGGCAGGCGCGCAGGTGGAAGTCAAAGCTGCGCATCTTTGGCGCCATCCAGATGTGTGAGTACTTGTCCTCGGAGAAAGGCGTGAAGTAGGTGTACGCGTGCTCTGTAAGTCATATACACACATGTGGAAGTCATATACATGCATGCGGAAGTCATATACATGCATGCGGAAGTCATATACATGCATGCGGAAGTCACATATATGCATGCGGAAGTTATACACATGCATGCGGAAGTCATACACATGCATGGGGAAGTCATATACATGCATGCGGAAGTCACATACATGCATGCGGAAGTCATACACATACATGCGGAAGTTATACACATGCATGCGGAAGTCACATACATGCATGCGGAAGTCACATACATGCATGCGGAAGTCATACACATACATGCGGAAGTCATATACATGCATGCGGAAGTCATATACATGCATGCGGATACCACAAGAACGTAGGTGTACGCGTGCTCTGTAAGTCATATACATGCATGCGGATACCACAAGAATGTAGGTGTACGCGTGCTCTGTAAGTCATATACATGCATGCGGATACCACAAGAATGTAGGTGTACGCGTGCTCTGTAAGTCATATACATGCATGCGGATACCACAAGAATGTAGGTGTACGCGTGCTCTGTAAGTCATATACATGCATGCAGGTACCACAAGAATGTAGGTGCACGCGTCCTCTGTAAGTCATATACATGCATGTGGATACCACAAGAACGTAGGTGTGCGCGTGCTCTGTAAGTCATATACATGCATGCGGATACCACAAGAATGTAGGTGTACGCGTGCTCTGTAAGTCATATACATGCACGCGGGTACCACAAGAATGTAGGTGTACGCGTGCTCTGTAAGTCATATACATGCATGCGGATACCACAAGAATGTAGGTGTACGCGTGCTCTGTAAGTCATATACATGCACGCGGGTACCACAAGAATGTAGGTGTACGCGTGCTCTGTAAGTCATATACATGCACGCGGGTACCACAAGAATGTAGGTGTACGCGTGCTCTGTAAGTCATATACATGCACGCGAATACCACAAGAATGTAGGTGTCCGCGTGCTCTGTAAGTCATATACATGCACGCGGATACCACAACAATGTAGGTGTACGCGTGGTCTGTAAATCATATACATGCACGCGGATACCACAAGAACGTAGGTGTACGGGTGCCCTGTAAGTCATATACATGCACGCGGATACCACAAGAATGTAGGTGTACGCGTGCTCTGTAAGTCATACACATGCATGCGGAAGTCATATACATGCATGCGGAAGTCGTATACATGCATGCGGGTACCACAAGAATGTAGGTGTACGCGTGCTCTGTAAGTCATATACATGCATGCGGATACCACAAGAATGTAGGTGTACGCGTGCTCTGTAAGTCATATACATGCACGCGGGTACCACAAGAATGTAGGTGCAGGCTTGCTGTATTAGTCATGCACGAACGAAAGCTACAAACAAGAATGTCCAGAGACACTGTGGCCAGCTGAGATCTAGTCAATCAAGTATCAATACGCCTGTACGGTCGCCATTAAGTGGTAGTTATATTAAGTCATCGGCATATTGTATCTGTTCATGTACATGTATGCAGGAACGGATACTATGAAAAAAAAAACAAACAACAACCAAAAAAAAATTTAAAAAATGAAATATTAAGAAAACAGGCCAGTGTATTTATTTACAGTTGATTCGGAACTGACAGCTACATTACAATGATATTTATTTGTGAAAGCGCTGGTAAGGTATTCCATGATGACTCTCAAATCATAATATTTTACTCAACAGTGCAAGCTCGATAACTAATGTTTTTTTTTTTATTTATTTATTTTCTTTTTCGTTGTAATTTGAACAAATTCAGCAATCCCACAGCTTATAATTTCATACACATTCTTACTGACAAGCAGAATTAATACCAATAATCGCAAATTAATATGGGCCATGTAAACGTTATAGATCTGCTATCAAAACATGAGGCGATAAAAGACTTAGTTTCTTTGGGTGTGAAGACTTGCTTCCATTACCTTCGACAGTGCGCATGGTCCACTCGCCGGATGCTGACCAGCCGGTGGACACGCCCACTGCTTTGATGTCTGGGTGATTCTCCTTCTGCCACTCCATGAACTGCTTCTGTCCCACCACCGATCCTTCCCCAACCGTCAACCTACAGACCAACCAGACACGTGCAATGCTCCAACCAGACACGTGCAATGCACCAACCACACATGTGCAATACACCAGCCAGACACGTGGAATACACCAACCAGACACGTGCAATGCACCAACCAGAAACGTGCAATGTTCCATCCAGACACGTGCAATACCCCAACCAGACACGTGCAATGCACCAACCAGACACGTGCAATGGCTAACTAGACACGTGCAATGTACCAACAAGCCAAGTGCAATGCACCAATCAGACACGTGCAATGCTCCAACCAGACACGTGCAATGCACCAACCAAACCAGTGCAGTACTCCAATCAAACTTTATGCTGCCTGAATACATTTATAATTCACGCAATTTTCAAATGAATTTTCTTGACTTTTTCTGATCATCGAAAGCAAGAGATTTAGATTTTATCTTAAACATTAACACTCAGACAGGAAATCTGCTTGACAGCTTACGTAATCGGGTATCACGTGAGCAAAAGCACTCAAACATGCTGACACAGCCATTACCGGGATTAATTTATGTACCGAAACTTAGCCATGGACACATGGACAGTACACCACGGCCTTAGTCACGGACACAAAGACAATACAGTACGGCCTTAGTCATGGACACATAGACAGTACACCACGGCCTTGGTCATGGACACATGGACAGTACAGCATGGTCTTAGTCATGGACACATGGCCAGTACAGCATGGCCTTGGTCATGGACACATGGACACTACAGCACGTCTTTAGTCATGGACCCATGGTGAGTAAACCACTGCCTTAGCCATGGACACTACAGCACGGCATTAGTCATGGACACTACTGCACGTCCTTAGTCATATACACATGGTGAGTACACCACGGCTTTAGTCATGGACACATAGACAGTACACCACGGCCTTAGTCACGGACACATAGACAATACAGTACGGCCTTAGTCATGGACACATGGGCAGTACACCACGGCCTTAGTCATGGACACATGAACACTACACCACGGCCTTAGTCATGGACACATGGGCAGTACACCACGGCTTTAGTCATGGACACATAGACAGTACACCACGGCCTTAGTCACGGACACATAGACAATACAGTACGGCCTTAGTCATGGGCACATAGACACTACACCACGGCCTTAGTCATGGACACATGGGCAGTACACCACGGCCTTAGTCATGGACACTACAGCACGGCCTTGGTCATGGACACTACAGCACGGCCTTAGTCATGGACACTACAGCATGGCCTTAGTCATGGACACTACAGCACGGCCTTAGTCATGGACACATGGAGAGTACACCATGGCCTTAGTCATGGACACATGGAGAGTACACCATGGCCTTAGTCATGGACACTACACCGCGGACTTAGTCATGGACACATGAACACTACACCACGGCCTTAGTCATGGACACATGGACAGTACACCACGGCCTTAGTCATGGACACATGGAGAGTACACCATGGCCTTAGTCATAGACACATGGAGAGTACACCATGGCCTTAGTCATGGACACTACACCGCGGACTTAGTCATGGACACATGAACACTACACCACGGCCTTAGTCATGGACACATGGACAGTACACCACAGCCTTGGTCATGGGCACATGGACAGTACAGCACGGTCTTAGTCATGGACACATGGACAGTACAGCATGGCCTTAGTCATGGACACATGGACACTACAGCACATCCTTAGTCATGGTGAGTACACCACGGCCATAGTCATGGACACATGGACAGTACACCACGGCCTTAGTCATGGACACATCTAGTGTACACCACGGCCTTAGTCATGGACACATGGACAGTACAGCACGTCCTTGGTCATGGGCACATGGACAGTACAGCACGGTCTTAGTCATGGACACATGGACAGTACAGCATGGCCTTAGTCATGGACACATGGACACTACAGCACATCCTTAGTCATGGTGAGTACACCACGGCCATAGTCATGGACACATGGACAGTACACCACGGCCTTAGTCATGGACACATCTAGTGTACACCACGGCCTTAGTCATGGACACATGGACTGTACAGCACGTCCTTAGTCGTGGACACATGGACAGTACAGCATGGCCTTAGTCATGGACAGATGGGCAGTACAGTACGGCCTTAGTCATGGACACATGGACATTACTGTACGGCTTTTAACGGCTGTTGCGGAACCCTCTGTCAGCACACTGGTCTGCTTTCTTTTACCTTAGGTCCGCCCAGCGTATCCAGAAGAACCTGGACTCGTCACAGCTAAGGATCTGGGGCGTGTGTACATTGACCACCATATCAGACTGGCGTCCCTCACGGATCTCTGACCGGTTGTTGCGGCTGATTCCAATGGCCACCTACAGCATGACGTCATCATCATCATCATCATCATCATCATCATCATCATCATCATCATCATCATCATCATCATCATCATCATCATCGCCGACGTTCTCATCATCATGATCATCATCATCATAATCATTAATTACCATCATTATTATGATCACCATTATTAATATCATCATCATCATCATCATCATCATTTTCATCATCATTCACCGACATCACAGACCAGCGCCTACAGCAGCTCTATAGCCCACTGCCACTAAAACTTGTCTATCCTTTTACTTTCTTGTTTACAATGGAAATTCAAAACTTTTCAAACACAACCGTGCAAGTATTGTCGGTATTATCAGATTTTGGCTGCACTAAAAATAAAACACTAATTTACTGGGATGTTTGCCAACTCTGGACTTTCAGTTTTTTATCATATGAACCACTTCTCGAGTTTTCAAAAACTCTCAATTAAAAAAAAAATCTTAATTAAACAAAAATTTTAAAAATTATTAAAAAAAAGTTCTTTCTTCGAAAAAAAAAATCATGCTTAGAAAAACGGAAACTTTTCATGATGATAAGAATAGCAGCTCACCTCATACACGTTACTGAAGTCAAATTTCGTTTGGGCAAGTATGACGTGTACGTCATGACACGCCTTGACGTCAATGAGCGTGTGGTCCATGCCTGCTGTCGTGTACCAGTATTGATCGTATGACGACACGTCCTCTGTCCTCACCACGATTTCTCTCGCTACAGAAGGAGGGATATGTTTTTTTATAGAACGGTAACGAGCACCTTTACTGGATCGGTTCAAATGTTTCCATTATACAGAGGTGTTCACTAAACAAAGGAAATAGTGTTCACCAATCAGGGGTGTTCATTTAGTAGAAGTGTTCACTAACAAAGGCTTTACTTTAGTCTGAGCCGGTATATTCTGGTTACACCTACAAACCCCCACCCCACCAACGCACCCCTCCCCAACCCCCCCCTCTCCCCCCCCCCCCCCCCCCCCGTTTCACCCCGACGGTGTGTCGCTGAATCATATGGTGACGTCATATACGCTGGATGTTCCTTTTTGTGGCAAACCTCAACTCAAATGCCTTCAAGTGTCTTCACATTATTAACGAATTTAAAGCGGCTTCTACTGATCCCGTCATGATATATGTTACCGGGTAATGGCAGAATCAGGGTATCTGTAGAAACCCTGAATTGACGTAACCAATCAGGGTATCTGTAGATACAGATATCTACAGATACCCTGTAATTAGGCCTCAAAAATTCTACAAGTACTTTAAAAAAACCGTTAACAGATATTACTAAATTTCAAATTACATAGATTTCTAAATTTAAGGGATAAAAATGGATACATATTGCTTTATTTCTGAAGTTTTTGATAAAAGGGTGAAGTGTCATAATATCGTAAATGGGATAATCTGTGATCATATGTTTTGATTCATATATTTATATTCATATATTTATATTCATACATTTATACATACCATACCATGTATTCATTACAGGGTATCTGTAGAATTTTCGGAGCTCAATTTAACGGTATTTGTAGATACCCTGAAATTTTCAGATATCTACAGAAACCCTAAAATAACCTGATTCTAAAGATACCCGGTAACATATACAGGGTCCCCTCGTTAATTCGTCCTCGGTTAATTCGGTCCCTCGGCTAATTCGTACCAATTCCGTCGGTCCCGATTTTGGGACCCATTCCCTTCTATGTAAAAGTACGAACGAGGACTCGGATAATTCGTCCCAAAATTTACCCTGGCCATTTTTCTCCAAATAACGAGGGGAATTGCAAAGGACCGAAGGCTGCACGGTACATCAAAGATGACGTCACCATACCTGAGCTTTTGTAGAACACAAATCTCGCCGTGGGTTCCACTTTATTATGGAGCGAGTATGACGTAATCTGATACGGCTGCTCCCCATTATCGATCAGTTCCACCAGCAGGTTGTCTCCGATGTAATGACCTTCACCCAGCCGGATATGACCGAACAGAAATTCAGCCCAGAATTGCCGGTCCGCATCGCAGTTCAGTACATTTGCTGTGTCAGCACTTTGTGACCTGTGTCAAAAAATATGTCACATCAAACCTTAAAAGTCGCTTTAACATCCTTCCCGATCAGCAAGCCGAGAACTGCCTTCTCAACTCATTGACAACAAAGAAATGCATACAAAACCAGACATTTTAACCAATCATCATCATCATCAACATCCTCCTCCTCGTCGTCGGCGTTCTCATCATCATCATCATCATCATCATCATCATCATCATCATCATCATCATCATCATCATCATCATCATCATCATCATCATCATTATCATCATCATCATATCATCATTAATTACCATCATTATTATGATCATCATTATTACCATCATCATCGTCATCATCATCGTCATCATCATCATCATCATCATCATCATCATCATCATCATCATCATCATCATCATCATCATCATCATCATCATCATCACCACTATTAATATTATCACAAATATCGGCATTGTTAATATTTGTTTATTTATTATTAACATAATTACAAGGCATCGCCTCCTATTCTATGGATCTGCGTCTTGGTGTTGCCCTCTGTGCCAATCCGCAGCTCGTACGCCGCACTATAGTCACGTGGTGTGGGCGTAAGGTAGATGGTGACGTCACTACAGGCCCGGATGGTCATCAGGAGGTAATCCTGTTCCGAGATCATGACGTTTGTGTCCAGGGCGTTACTGACGTTAGTGAAGACAACCATTTCATTGTCTGCAAAAGATTCAGCTTGCGTTTTAGGTTTATATTGTCCATTTTCTAAGCCCCAAAACATTACGCAATTGCTAATTAATCGCGTTGGATTTGTTTTTGTTTTTGTTTTTTTTTTTGTATTTTTTTTTTTTTTTTGTTTTTTTTTCAATAATGGTTTTTCAAATAACTTTCGCTGTTTTTCGTATAACATCAATCTTTTCTTCTTCTTCTTCTTCTTCTTCTACTTATTATTATTATTATTATTATTATTATTATTATTATTATTATTATTATTATCATTATTATTATTATTATTATTATTCTCTCAGTATTCATTTCAACAGTCAGAAATGTTCGCACAGTCGTAACAAAGCCAGGCGGAAATTTATGCACTCGGCGCTACAACAACAACCTGAAGACGCCAGATTCACACGAAATCAGGTAAACTCGAGTCTCTTACGTATGGCAATGTTAGGTTCGGGAGTCGTGGGCGGTTCCGTGGGTTCGGGAGTCGGTTCCGGTTCAGGTGGAGTTATTTCTGTAAACAAATAAATGTGCTCATTCTATCCAAACCCTCGTGCATTTGTTCAATTGTTTTATTCTCACAGAGGGATAGAAACCTTATCTTAAACTTCTGTGGCACTTTCTTTAGTGGATAACTTACAAAAGAAATAGTGCTAAATTGAAATGCAGGCCCACTCAAATACCGAAAGCTCATTTCGGGTTTGCGAGAAAACTTAAACATGAAATTCATCATAATGTGCAAGTTCCTAAGCCAGAATTCTGTTGAGCTGACATGTGCTTTCCGCATAAAACATTTATTATTTGTTATTTAATGAAATACCAGAGCGTACACAACAGTCAGTCTTTCGTCATGTATACTGGCTTGTATGGCTCTTTTAAGTGCGTTATATATAATTCTGCGTTTTAGTTTAGCTTGATATCAGCACAATATGCGCGTTTTTTTATCGCGTACGGTTTTGTGTATTGAACTTCCACTGGACTTCCGCATCATTCCGCGTCGTCATGCCAACAGCTGAAATGTGATGGAAGTTCTCGTCCGTCCACGACAGGAACTCGTACGCGAACGGCGCCAGACCCGTTCCCACGGCTATCGTACCGTTCGTGCCATGCCAGCCAATCTGTAGTCATCACCAAGTAAACATACACTAGAGGTATACACCAGAATAAAAAACGCACAGCCTTTCAGCTAAAACTGAACAAGGGCTGACAAATATTATTATTATTATTATTATTACTATTATTATTATTATTATTATTATTATTATTATTATTATTATTATTATTATTCTGTACGTTATTCCTTTCGCTTGCCACCGGGCATAGCCTGTAAAGTTTAAATTGAACCATTTTTTTTTATTTAAGTGCCTTTTCTTACAACAGACATAAAGCATCTTGAGCTCGTGTAGCATTTCACAATATTCTCCTGTTCCACACCACCAAGTATGCGCATACCCAGAATGGCCTGAACTCGTCGCAGTCACAGAGTCCATCAATGTCCACTTCAGCCTGGTTCTCGCCACCCACCACAGTTTTAATGGCCGACTTGGTGTTGCCCCAACCACCAATCACCACGTGGTATGTCTCCGTCTCCCACGTGCCTGTAACACGTGCATGAGCAAAAACATGTGCACGAGCAAAAACATGTGCATAAACAAAAACATGTGCATAAACAAAACGTTTGCACCCGCAAAATTGCTTTCAAATGTATTACATGCAGATAAAAAATCTGGTGACTCTTACCTCATAGAAAATTCAGCACTGGCAAAAAGTCCGGAATAAAAAGTTTGTGGATCTGCTCTGACAGATAGTACATTTTTTATAAAAAAAAACTATTACTAGGGTGTATAACAGAACTCCTCGGCAATGCAACGATTCCAAGAGCGGTAGATTCTACCCAGGCATCACATTTGTGTGAAAAGACTAACAGTGTACTGATCAGTGTGCAATCTCACAAACTCGGGCTTGTCATAGAAAGTGTTAAAATCAACCTCAGAAACAATGGGTAATATCGAGCAATATTGCTTTGTTTTTCTTCCGCAAATCACAAAAATCCTTTCTCAACCTCCACGTGTTCAACAAATATCGCGAACCAAAACAAGTCAAATTATTGAAGTTATTACACTGTTAAAAATGAAAATTTCAACAGTTAACCCAGCCATCATTGTTTGTCATATTCAAAGTGGCGCTTAGCAAGAAGCGGTGGCGCGGCGGTTTGGCATTTCGCAGTCAGCAGTTCGTAAAATTCGGTCAAAATATCGACAAATGACGTTGAGGACCGATCCAGTTCGGGTAGGCCACGTGTGACAACTCGACGAGAACACCAAAACCTCACTAATCAAGTGTCGCCGAACAGGCGGTTGACCGGTAATGCCATTATTTCACACCATTTAATTTTTTTTTTTTTGCAGATTTTTAATTTTAATTTCCATTTCATTTCTTTTTGCGATAATCAAAACAAAAACACAAAGAAACACATACTGGATTTATCATTACAACAAAGGAAGCGCGAAACCAGCTCACGCATGCAAGAGTACCTGGAGCCATGAACATATCCAGGAGTACCGTTATCAACCGTCTTGACGCCAGTGGATTGCGCTGTCACGCTGCACTAATGAAGCCAATCCTCAGCGCCCCCCCCCCCCCCATAAAGCGGCTCGCCTTTGTTGGGCAATCGATCATCGTCGGTGGAATCGATTTCAATGGCGGAATTGTCTTTTTGGTGATGAAAAAAAGTTTTGTTCAGTACCTAACGACAGAATGCGACGCGTTTGCAGACGCAGAGGTGAAGCGCGGAATGGTAATCAGTTTGCAAAAGCTACAAAACTGTTTGGTAGTGGAGGAATTACTCGTTTGTGGGGCCATAAGTTATCACGCCAAAAGCGAACTTGTCTTCATTGATGGTAACTTAAACGCAACGCGCTACAGAGATGAAATTCTGCACCTGTACGTTCGTTTACTCGCTGGAGCGATGGCTCCTGCCAGGTTTCAATTTGTTGATGATAATGCCAGACTCCACAGAGCTGCATTAGTTGATGATTACTTGGACCAAACAGGGATATTCAGAATGGAGTGGCCAGGAGAAAGTCCGAATCTTAATCCGATAGAAAATGTACGGCTCATTAAGAAATGCAACATTTCTCGCATATTGCGTCCTTGTCACAACCTGAGAGACCTCCGGACAATCATGCAACAAAAGCGGGACAACATTCCACAGAGAACAACACAAAAGTGCATCGAAAGCATGCATAGGAGAGCAGAAGAATCTAATGATTCGGGTGAAGGATAAACCACATATTGAATTTTGTGACATTTGTGGTATAACCCCACCTGTGTTTGGGTGCCAGTTTTGCTCGAACCAGTTAACTAATTTGTTGAAACAAGGTATCAAATGTGACATTTATGATCCATTTCTGCAGTAAAATATAAATACAGTGAATGTCGTTCTTTCTTTGACTACCGCCAACCCACAAACTTTGTATTCCAGACTTTTTGCCAGTGCTTGACATGAAGCTGAAAAATAATTGGTCTGATGATCTGAGTAGTTCCTGCCCAGGATACTAAGCCGTGGGAACTGGAAACTGTGGGGTAGGGATGGGGGTGGGGGGATGAGTTGGGTGACTGACCAAGGATCAAGGACAGCAACAGGTGAATATCTCTACACGCCCAGGCCTCAAACGACATGTAGTCTCTGCCCAACACACTCAGCCACGCGTATAGAAGTTGCGGAGGGGGAGGGGGTGGAGTTGGTTGGGGGGAGGAGAGTTAGGTGACTGGCCTAGGATAACGGACAGCCCGAAGTGAATATCTTTACACGCCCAAGCCTCAAACGACACGTAGTTCCTGTCAAGCACACTCAGCCACGTGTACTGGAAGTTGTTGGGGGGGATGTGACTTACCTGGGATCAGGGACAGCCCGAAGTGAATATCTTTACACTCCCACGCCTCAAACGACACGTAGGTCCTGTCAAGCACACTCAGCCACGTGTACCGGAAGTTGTTGGGGGGGGGTGTGACTTACCTGGGATCAGGGACAGCACCAAGTGAATATCTTTACATGCCCAAGCCTCAAACGACACGTGGTTCCTGCCCAGCACACTCAGCCACGTGTACTGGAAGTTGTTGGGGGGGGGGGTGATGTGACTTACCTGGGATCAGGGACAGCACCAGGTGAATATCTCTACACGCCCAAGCTTCAAACGACACGTAGTTCCTGCCCAGGACACTCAGCCACGCGTATAGAAGTTGCGGAGGGGGAGGGGGTGGAGTTGGTTGGGGGGGAGGAGAGTTAGGTGACTGGCCTAGGATAACGGACAGCCCGAAGTGAATATCTTTACACGCCCAAGCCTCAAACGACACGTAGTTCCTGTCAAGCACACTCAGCCACGTGTACTGGAAGCTGTTGGGGGGGTGTGACTTACCTGGAATCAGGGACAGCACCAGGTGAATATCTTTACATGCCCAAGCCTCAAACGACACGTGGTTCCTGCCAAGCACACTCAGCCACGTGTACTGGAAGTTGTTGGGGGGGGTGTGACTTACCTGGGATCAGGGACAGCACCAGGTGAATATCTTTACACGCCCAAGCCTCAAACGACACGTAGTTCCTGTCAAGCACACTCAGCCACGTGTACTGGAAGTTGTTGGGGGGGATGTGACTTACCTGGGATCAGGGACAGCACAAGGTGAATATCTTTACACGCCCAAGCCTCAAACGACACGTGGTTCCTGCCCAGCACACTCAGCCACGTGTACTGGAAGTTGTTGGGGGGGGGGGTGATGTGACTTACCTGGGATCAGGGACAGCACCAGGTGAATATCTTTACACGCCCAAGCCTCAAACGACACGTGGTTCCTGCCCAGCACACTCAGCCACGTGTACTGGAAGTTGTTGGGGGGGGGGGGGTGATGTGACTTACCTGGGATCAGGGACAGCACCAGGTGAATATCTTTACACGCCCAAGCCTCAAACGACACGTGGTTCCTGCCAAGCACACTCAGCCATGCGTAGTGGAAGTTGAAGTCGCTGGGAGTGTAGACGTGCAGGTCTCTCGCTACGCAGCACAACAAAGGCCAACATTACACACTTTACTTTATTCAACCAAACTTTTTTCTATTTAATTTAGGCCTTTCTTAAATTTATTTAAAATTTAGATTTTACCATATCAATAGCAACACTCTTTTTGTTTGTTTGTTTTTGTTATTTTTTTACCCTCCTCCATCATCAATATTTAAGATAACAGCTACAAAACAGACATGGAGGAAGAGTAAACAAAACGGTTGCTGAAAATGTCTGTCAGTTGTCAGTCTGTATGTCAGAATTATTATTATTATTATTATTATTATATTATTGTTATTGTTATTATTATTATTATTATTTTTATTAGTATTATTATTATTATTATTATAAAGTTTTGTATAGCGCAAACTCAAACAGGAGTAGTTGGCTTTACATAGAGAACTAAAAGTACATGTACGGGGTAAAAGAAATTACATAAGATGCATGAAGTTACAAATAAAACTGGAACTCATGGCAAATATTAATACTGATATCTAAAATGCTATAAATATAGGCTGACTAGTATTTATCACAGACATTTGAAAATGCTTTCCGGGAGAAATTCGTTTTTAGTCCTTTCTTGAAAACTTGCAACTGGTTCCATACGGTAGGCGCTGCGTAAGCGAATGATCGGTCACCAGCAAACTTGAGCTTCGTTGTGGGCACCAGTGAGAGAAATTTGAATTTAGAACGTACATTTCATGGTTTTTCGCGAATTACTAAAAGTTCTCGAAGGAACTGTGGACTGTTTCCATTAATGCTTTAAAGACGATCACAACAATTTTGTACTGAACACCATGACGTGCTCGTAGCCAATGTAATTTCTGAAGGACTTCACTCACATGATCGAATTTCCTCCTCAACCCGAATACCAACCGTGCAGCCGCGTTTTGAACATAATGAAGCTTATCCATAAGGTATTCGTGAATACCAAATAACGTGCTGTTACAATAAATCCAAGTGTGATGTAACCAAAGCTTGAACTAATGTCCGTGTAGAATTTATATTCAAGTGTATTTGCGGATGGATCTGAGCTGTCTTATATTGGCATAGCACACACGATTGGCGTGGGCTACATAAGCTGACATAGTTAACTCATTGTCAATCATGATCCCTAAGTTGCGGACACATGATTTGCCAGGGATCGCTTCATTTCCAACTGAAACTGAGTCATATTTCATTTTGCGGATTTGGTGTTTTGTACCCAGAATCACGAACTCGGTTTTCTCACTGTTCAGTTTAGGCCTGCTGTTGATATCATCCAATATGACACCTTACTGATGCAGTCTTGTGGCGGCTCTTTCAGAGAAAACTGGGAGTTTAACGAATTAGCGGTTTAATTAATTATTTTAATTAATTGTCATCCGCAAACATGTGATATAAAATCACGAAGAACTGAATTAGTGGGCCCAGGGGAAAGGTGTACTTTGCATAACCCAAGGGCCCTAAACCGGATCCCTGAGGCAATCCAGGCAATTCTATCGGGAGTGGGTCTGACTTTACGTTGTTGACAAGGACGCTTTGTGACCTGTCCAAAAAAATATGAAGTGAACCAGGAGAGTGCCCCGAACCTTCTATGCCGACAGTTAAATTTAAACGTTCCAAAAGCATACTGTGCGGTATACAGTGTCAAAGGCGGCGCTCCGATCCAACAAGGTAAGTGGCGCAGACTAAAATACTTCGTTGAGATTACTGCTGTCACAATATGCGGTCAGCTGATCGACCACTATGCGCTCTATAAATTTAGAGATGAAAGGGGTGTAAATTTTTTGAAAGATATGTCCTCGGGTTGTTTGCGAACAGAATGTCAGTTTCAGACTGTATGTCAGAATGTCAGCTGGCGTTTATATGTCAGAATGTCAGTTGTTAGTCTGTGCGTCAGAATGTCAGTATGTATGTTAGAATGTCAGTTGTCAGTCTGTATATCAGAATGTCAGTCCTTATGTCAGAATGTCAGCTGGCAGTTGTATGTCAGAATGTCAGTCCTTATGTCAGAATGTCAGCTGGCGTTTGTATGTCAGAATGTCAGTCCTTATGTCAGCTGGCGTTTGTATGTCAGAATGTCAGTCCTTATGTCAGCTGGCGTTTGTATGTCAGAATGTCAGCTGGCAGTCTGCATGTCAGAATGTCAGTTGTCAGTCTGTACGTCAAAATGTCAGTTGTCAGTCTGTACGTCAGAATGTAAGTCCTTATGTCAAAATGTCAGCTGGCAGTCTGTATGTCAGACTGTCAGTTGTAATGGCGTCAGTGTGCGTTTTTACTACCTACCTTCCTCCTGTAAGAAGTCAAAGAGCGCACTGATGCCGGCGCCTGACTCCACCATGATGGCCTCAATCAGCTCCTGGCTGCTGTCTTTCCACGAGATGAACGCGTGTTGGTACAGTCTGTCAGAGCCCACCTGTATCGTGCCGTTGTCCCAACGCACCCAGAAGAAGCGCCGCTGGTTGCAGCTGAAACGCGAAAAAAACCCGCCCAAGACTAGAGCGCTCGCGGCAACCAGACAACCGCCTCGTGTAATTGTCCCAACGCACCTAGACGAAATGCAGCTGATCGCAGCTACCACCCCCCTCCCCACCCTCCACCCCGAGACTAGAGCGCTCGAGGCAACCAGACAACCGCCTCATGTTGTTGTCCCAACGTACCCAGAAGAAGCGCCGCTGGCCGCAGGTAAAAGGCGAAACCCCCGAGATTAAAGTGCTCCAAGACGAGCAGAAAACCCCATCACTGGCAAACCAACACACAACACTGCTTAAGACATGTTAGTTCAACAACTTAAAATACGAAAACAATTTGAGAACCTTTAAAATAGGGAAATTTACTCTTATATCCCTCCCCCTCTACCCTCCCCCCTCCCCTCCCTCCATCCGCCGTCCCTCCCATTCCTTTTCCCCCGGGATTTATTGCACGGATAGCTTTCAATCGGAATAAGGAGCGTTACTGCAGCAGATCCGGGGTGTCCACTTCCTGTTTCGTCTCGCCACTCAGCGTGTCTATCAGGAGCGACTTCGTGTTTTCCGATGATCCCAGAATTATCTCGTAGCCCAATGGTTTCGAATATTGCCCTATATTCCCTGCAAAAAACACAAGCACCCGTGGAAATGCATTCAACAGCAATGCTTGACATTATCACTAAAAATAGCTCTAAATTTCTAATACTAATTCAAAATTTTAAATACCATGCTCTGAGGCTACTGGAATTGATTTGCCTAGTTAAATTAAACAACTCCTGATGACGCAGAAGGCACAGAAAGATTGAAAAAGAGAACAAAATAGCATTTAGGAGCAACCCGACTTCGCTCATGTCACTAGTATTCCTCTTCTAAAATAAGGGGATTTTTTTTTTACATAAAATGAAAACTGGGCTCACTCCATTGTTCAAACGGTACGGCTAGAAGGAGGTGCGCGTCCCTGCATGCCCTGACGTGGAACGCGGCGGTGTGGTAGGACGCGGGGTCGACGCGGAGTATGTAGTGACTGTAGTCAGGCTCGGCCTCGCGTGTCTGCAGCGTGTACACATTCGCTGCCGAAAAAAAGAAAAACAAGCCGTCTCTACCAAAAAATAACGGAATTTACTACAGTAAAACCTCGCTAAAGAGAACACCTCCTTGACCGGATGAAAATAAACTATATGAAGATATACACTACAGTGAACTAAATTAGGGGTTGTAATATATATATATATATATATATATATATATATATATATATATATATATATATATATATATATATATATATATATACTGTATAGC
>OX457029.1:1412286-1620808 GCA_949752745.1 Protula sp. h YS-2021
CTGACATGCGCTAAAAATTGATAGAACCCGCCGACTGACCCAAAGAATATTGATATAAAATTTTAAGTCGATAGGACTTCCCGTTATCGAGATATTTTGCACACAAGATCTTGTTCAAAATATATACATATTCTGCGTGATGACGTCATACGCCGCAATCGTTCGTTCTAATCGCAAAAAAAATCTACAGAGTCTTTCGGACCAACCAAGCAACAATCCCACCAAGTTTCAACTTTATCCGATGTTCAGCGGCTGAGAAATTTCGCACACAAGATTTTTACGTAATGACGTCATACGCTTGCCCTAATCACGTGACATGCGTCAAAAGTTGATAGAACCGTCCGACCTTACCAAGGAATAATTCGATCAAGTTTGAAGTCGATCCGACGTTTCGTTCTCGAGATATCTTGCACACAACACTTTGTTCACAACAGACTGACACACACACACACACACGTATACAGGTATGTCGGGAAACAAACGACGAATCGCGATTTCTTCTCCAACTCGCGAAATGTACGCCAAAAATCTAACTTCGTTATTAGGGACTTTTCAGACATAAGTTGTATATGAAAATCTCGGTAGATTTTTTTTACATTCAATTCCGAAAGCGAAAATATATAAAAGACAACAGATTAAGAGAAATTTAACAAAGCATGAACCCTGCGAAACAGAATATTTTGTTTACATAATTTGCATATTTTACACCATTTTTTGATATCTGCAACTATAAGTTTGATGTGAATCGAGACTGTGTAAAAAATGTAAACAAACCGATTTTGTTTATAAACAAAGGCCACGTGCTTTCTGTAAAAGAGTATTAGGGAAACACTAAATAAAAGCCAAACAAGCGTAGAGTTTGTTTTCTTTTATTTACACCTTTTATTTTATTTATTACATAATCCCAATGTAATATTTATTTTCTTTCATTTCTATACATAAACTATTTAACATTAATTGAAGATTTACAAAATATTGAAGAGCAGCACAAAAGATATTAAAACAGATGAATGTTTAAAAACATAGATTTATATTATACAGATGAATTGTTTAAAAACAAAATACAGATTTATACAGATGAATGTTTAAAACCAAAACTCTTTTAAAATATAACCAAAATACAGGAAAAATAATACAACAAAATCCTTCACTGATATAACCGTCTTGTGTAAATAACCAACTCTATCTGATTTTCAAGCTCAGTGTTATGTACACTACTTAAAATTTAATGATAGGCCGAAAAAAACGTGAGGCAATGAGATATAAACCACATAAAAGCTTCCTAAAGAAAACAAAATACACAGCAGAAACTTTCAAACTAACTTGCGAAATGTACGTACACAACCATGCACAAAATTTGCAAGTTTAGAGACCATGCAACACAACTTGGGTGTACTACCCCTCTCGTGACGTTCATAAAGTTAATGTCGGTGACTTCGTATGAGAAAAATTAACTGAAAATAACACAATTAAAACTTTCAAACTGACATGCGAAATGTACGTACAAAATCATGCGAAATGTGCGAACACCAAAATTTTTTAATCACGGAAACATCGGCAAATTTTCCAAGTTTTGAGACAATGTCACGTTTGCGCGTACGCCCTTCTCGCGACGTTCATAAATTTAAAGTCGGTCACTTCGTATAAGAACAGTGAACTGCAAATAACAGGTAAAACTGACAAGCGAAATGCACGTTTATACACAATCATGCGAAATGAACGTATAACAACCATGCATGTGACACGGTCTCAAACTTTTGACAATTTTGCCGATGTTTCTGTAAATAAGCACATTTTGGTGTTCGCACATTTTGCATGGTTGTGTACGTACTAAAGTAGGTGACTTAGTATGAGAAAAGTGAACTGCAAATAACACAATTAAAACTTTCAAACTGACATGCGAAATGTACGCACACAACCATGCGAAATGTGCGAACACCGAAATTTTCTTAATCACGGCAATATCGGCAAAATTTCCAAGTTTTGAGGCTCTGTCACATACCTTTTGCTCGTACTACCCAATCTCGTAACGTTCATAAACTTTGAAATTGGTCACTCCGAACAGAGAACTTTCGAACTGACAAACGAAATGTACGCTCATACACAACCATGCGAAATGTAATGCAACCACGCGAAATCTGCGACGCAAGTATTTATTTTTTTTAAATACATAGGCAAACTTGGCAGCTTTTGTCACCTGTCACATGAAACTTATCCGTACTACCCATCACCGCCACTTTCATAAATTTACAGACTGTCACTTTATACAAGAAAAATCAAATGCAAATAACACACTGAAACTTGATACGCGAACGCACATAACCATGCGAAATGTACGAAACAAAAACACTTCTTAATACCTCGGCAAATTTGGCAGGTTTTGAGACCCCGTTACATGAAAATTGCCCGTACTACCCAGAACCGTGACGTTCATAAATTAAAAGTCGGTCACTTCGTATAAGAACAGTGAACTGCATGGAAAAAATGATACAAAAAAAAAAAAAAAATTCCCCACACTTGTGTAAACCAAAACAGAATCCCACGAACATGACATCACCGCGAAATGTCCCCAAAACAGTTTATTTTTTTAACGGATTTGAAGCTTCATCCGCCTTTTTATTTTTCTTGTGAAAATTTGAAAGGTATGCCCGCAACTGAACTTTGTCCCTGTGTCCTAAAATATCACATGCTAAATGTACGTCCAAAACCATGTATGTAACAGGGTTTCAAACTTCAAAAATGTTGCCGATGCTTCTATGAATTAGAACATTTTGGTGTTCGCACATTTCGCATGGTTTTGTACGTACTTAATTCGGCCACTTGGTGTGAGAAAAATGGACTGCAAATAATGCAGCTAAAGCTTTCGAATTGACAAGCGAAATTTACGTACACAATTATGCGAAATGTGCGAACACCAAAATGTTCTTACTCACAGAAACATCAGCAAAATGTGCAAGTTCTGAGACCCTGCCACATATCATTTTCTCGTACTACATCGTCTCGCAACGCTCATAAATTTAAAGTCGGCCACTTCTTATAGGAGCAGTGAAATGCAAATAACACAGCTAATACTTTCGAACTGACAAGCGAAATGCACGCACACATCTACAACCATGCGAAATGTAGTGCAACCACGCGAAATCTACGACGCAAGTATTTATTTTTTAAATACATCGGCAAAATTGGCAGCTTTTGTGACCCTGTCACATGAAACTTATCCGTACTATCCATCACCGCCACTTTCACAAATTTACAGTCTGTCACTTTATACAAGAAAAATCAAATGCAAATAACACACTGAAACCTGATACGCGAACGCACATAACCATGCGAAATGTACGAACCAAAACACTTCTTAATACCTCGGCAAATTTGGCAGGTTTTGAGACCCCGTTACATGAAAATTGCCCGTACTACCCAGACCCGTGACGTTCATAAATTAGAAGTCGGTCACTTCGATTAAGAACAGTGAACTGCATGGAAAAAAAACTGATACAAAAAAAAAAAACTCCTCCCACTTGTGTAAACCAAAACAGAATCCCACAAAAATGACATCACCGCGAAATGTCCCCAAAACAGTTTATTTTTTTTTTAAATGGATCTGAAGCTTCATCCGCCTTTTTATTTTTCTTGTAAAATTTTGAAAGGTATGCCCGCAACTGAACTTTGTTCCTGTGTCCTAAAATATCACATGCGAAATGTACGTCCACAACCATGTATGTAACAGGGTCTCAAACTTCGAAAATTTTGCCGATGTTTCTGTGAATTAGAACATTTTGGTGTTCGCACATTTCGCATGGTTTTGTACGTATCAAAGTCACACTTGGTGTGAGAAAAGTTGCCTGCAATTAACACAGTTAAAGCTTTCGAATTGACATGCCAAATGTACGTACACAACCATGCGAAATGTGCGAACACCAAAATGTTCTTACTCACAGAAACATCAGCAAAATTTGTAAAGTTTTGAGACCCTGCCACATATCATTTTCTCGTACTACATCATCTCGCAACGCTCATAAATTTAAAGTCGGCCACTTCTTATAGGAGCAGTGAACTGCAAATAACACAGCTAATGCTTTCGAACTGACAAGCGAAATGTACGCACACATCTACAACCATGCGAAATGCAGTGCAACCACGCGAAATCTACGACGCAAGTATTTCTTTTTTAAATACATCGGCAAACTTTGCACCTTTTGTGACCCTGTCACATGAAACTTATCCGTACTATCCATCAACGCCACTTTCATAAATTTACAGTTTGTCACTGTAAACGAGAAAAATCAAATACAAATAACACTCTGAAACCTGATACGCGACCGCACATAACCATGCGAAATGTACGAACCAAAACACTTCTTAATACCTCGGCAAATTTGGCAGGTTTTGAGACCCCGTTATATGAAAATTGCCCGTACTACTCAGACCCGTGACGTTCATAAATATGAAGTCGGTCACTTCGTATAAGAACAGTGAACTGCATGGAAAAACTGATACAAAAAAAACTCCCCCCACTTGTGTAAACCAAAACGGAATACCACAAACATGACATCACAGCGAAATGGTCCCGAAATAGCGTCTTTTTTTTAAACGGATCTGAAGCTTCATGTTACCATGAAAACACTGACATTACTAACACCATGGAAGACATCACGTTTCACCGCCAGAAAATGCAACGACAGAAACATAAGCATAAAAAACATGTTATACAATGAATAGCAACGAAGGAAGTGTATATTTATCCTTTCTACTTCGCTACCGTGCGCTTTGCGTCTTCAACATTTTTCCCTTCCCACTCGAGTTACACAGTTAGTCCCACACACGAACCCCGTGCCAAGGTAAGACTTGAACGTCACCGCACAGCCCCCCTCCCTTACTTTCATTTCTAACAAGTACGCTTTCTGACAGCGAAACTAAAAACAAATTAAAACAAATACTCGCTGGGTCAAACAGCATGATTTCATAAAGACAGGTGTCCTGACTTAATACTGGAAAACGAAAAAACCTGCCCCGTAATTTTTGAAAGCTCTTGATAAATCGACAATCCCCTACCACCAATCCCACCCACCCACCCCCAATATTAAATGAGTATGTTTGTCAATACACCTTTTCCTGTCTACCTAGCAAGTGCTTTGTTTAAACCAACCGCACGAGTTTAAGTAATAACGCCACAACCGATGGCCCCCGATGCCGACTTACAACACTACGTCCAGTGTTACCATGAAAACACTGACATTACTAACACCATGGAAGACATCACGTTTCACCGCCAGAAAATGCAACGACAGAAACATAAGCATAAAAAACATGTTATACAATGAATAGCAACGAAGGAAGTGTATATTTATCCTTTCTACTCCGCTACCGTGCGCTTTGCGTCTTCAACATTTTTCCCTTCCCACTCGAGTTACACAGTTAGTCCCACACACGAACCCCGTGCCAAGGTAAGACTTGAACGTCACAGCACAGCCCCCCTCCCTTACAAATTAAAATAAATTTTGCCGATGTTTGTGAATTAGAACATTTTGGTGTTCGCACATTTCGCATGGTTTTGTACGTATCAAAGTCACACTTGGTGTGAGAAAAGTTGCCTGCAATTAACACAGTTAAAGCTTTCGAATTGACATGCCAAATGTACGTACACAACCATGCGAAATGTGCGAACACCAAAATGTTCTTACTCACAGAAACATCAGCAAAATTTGCAAGTTTTGAGACTCTGTCACATATTATTTACTCGTACTACCCAATCTCACAACGTTCATAAACTTTGAAATTGGTCACTCCGAACAGAGAACTTTCGAACTGACAGTTAAAAAGAAAACTCCCCGCACTTGTGTAAACCAAAACAGAATACCACAAACATGATATCACAGCGAAATGTCCCCAAAATATTTTCTTATTTTTTAAACGGATCTGAAGCTTCTTCCGCCTTTCTATTTCTCTTGTACAAATTTGAAAGGTATGCCCGCAACTGAACTTTGTTCCTGTGTCCTAAAATATCACTTTCCTCTGAAAGGCAGGACTTGATTTCTTTCATCGTTGGCGGCTTGTATCGGTCAATGTGGCCTTGGAAATGTTTATGCACCGCCTCTTTTTCCTCTGTTGTCCACGGCCTACTCGAACCTGTAAAATAATTTGCACAAGTGTAAAACATGTGTATCTAGCAAAATAAATTTGTGAGTTTACATTAAGTGTCGAGCATTGCAAAAGATAAGGCGAGATTATAAAATGTAAGTGCAATGAACTGTCAATTCTTGCGAAAGCACACGTTACATTCAATATAGTTTTCGCAACGCTATTAACAGAACCACGCGAAATGTACCACCTAAAATTTATGTGAACCGAATGCTTTCTGTTAAATCCTACCTTTAGTTTTCTTGGGACTCTCTGACCTGCGGCTGTGACCGGATTTCTTCCGTTTCTTTTTCATAAGTGATGATACTGAGGTGACAGGCAAAGGAATTTCATATTCCACCTCGTCTGAAAGAAAAACATAAATGAACACGTCTAAATGCAATGTTTTTGCTTATATGCAAGAGAAATTAATTATACATAGTGAAGGGTCAACAACATACAATTAAAAACAATGTTAAATATTCATCTACACTAAAATTTTCTTAGTCTCTCACTCCATGCGAAATGTGAAGTACATCTTTCTTTAATATTTTTGCTTGTATGCTTGTACCTGAACTATCGTCTGAAGCATCAGCGGTCGGTGGAGCAGGAGCGGAAGGAGCTGCTGTTTGTTGTTTTTTTGCTTTGGTACTTTTTTTCTTCTGCGCTTTCAGGAAATTGAAGATTTCTCTCACAGAACGACCCAGTAACATTTCCTCGTCTCGAACTCGATCCTCCACTTCATCTAACGTTGGAAGACTACCTCTGTGGTGTAATTCTTTCTTGAATATGGTCTTCATGAGAGCCACTTCAACTTCACTGAAGTGGGGACGAGTTGCTTGATCGCCTGTAAAAACATAAAAAAATGCCACTTTGTTATAAATAACATTGGCGGAGTTGCAGCAGTACCAAAAACCTGCGAAATTCAAAGGTCACACATTTTATTACTACTGTCTCATGTTTTGTACAGCCTTGTAAATGATAATTACATTCTGAACAATGTTTAAAAAAAAATAATAAAAAAAAAACGTTTAATGAAATAGTCATTACAAATATCACCCCTTTATCATCTTACACAACTTTACTCCTGACTGTTTACGCACAATTCAAGCGAAATCCGATTAATAGGTTTCTTACCCAGCAGTCGTTGCTCCGTCTCTCTTATGACGTCCACTTCTCCCTCTCCGTCTGATTCTTCAACATCACCTGCGAACAGCATAGACGGGTATCAAATTAACTCCCAATTACATATACACGTCATTTTCGCGCCAAACTGAACTGTGTGTTACTTCAAATCTTCTCAGCTGTAAAACATACATGGGAACGGGGTCGAAAAAAGTAGGAAAATAAACGTACTGAAACACACACATCTTAAAACATTTTTTGGGTTTTTTAACATCTCCCTGTTACAAAGTCAGCTAACTATACTTTTCAAATTTTCTTACAAATTTTGAAGTACATTTTGCACGTAAAGTGCAACATAAACCTACTTTCCGTTGGTCCACCCTGTGCAGTCACCTCGCCAATTTCCACATCCGGCAACGCTTCGTAGCCCGTTTGTTGGTATGGTTCCCTTGGCTTCCCACTGTTTATGGCAATGAGGACCTGTGCCACTTTACTCTTTTCGACAATGTCGACCGGTAATCTGTAGTAATCCCTATGAACCCTTATGTCGTGACCCATGAAATTTGCCAAAAAGTCCTGCTCTACGTGCGGCAAGTTTAACACTTGCGACATCGTTGCAAGGTGTTTTCGCATGTTTGTTGAATTAAAAATGTTCAAGTCGGTAAGGCCTGCTTCCACTGCTACCTTTTTTACCGCGACGTGCCCCTCCATCGGTGTGTTATAATTTCCGGGACGTGCAAAGACATAAACCGAGTTCTTGTGGACGTACTTTTCGCGTAGCTTCAGCAGCAGCTTGATGTTTTCGTGCATATCGTTTGTTAACAGCACCGATATTCGTCTAGAGCATTTCCCCAAGAACTCAATCCTGATCAATTTGCTTGCCAACTGCTTTTCGAATTCCTGCATTCCCGCTAGATATTCGGGATCTGGCTCTGATGAAATTTTCAGACCGTCAGTTAAATCCTTCAATAGCAACCTTTCGACCTCACCACTGCGTTTTCTGTTGAACATTATCACCTGTGCGAGGGTATACACCACGACTTCCCTATAGATGTCTTCTTTCGCCGGTTTCGTATGAAGTACCTTCATTCTGTTCGATATGTGTTGGAAAAACTTGTCAATGTCTTGAAACATTGGCAGAATTTTTCTCTTGTTAAATTTTCGTCGCTTTAGCAGGAAGTTAGCTCGTCTGGACAAACATGTGTAATAACGATCGAGCACAGAATGGAACACAGAGGCAATCTTGTTTTTCGAGTAGTCTCCATTTCGTAGGCAATGCATCTCGTATTCGGTTGCAAGGGTTCTTAGAGTTCCTCCTAATCTCATAACCGCCGATGGATGGCTGAATTCTTCTTGTGATGCTGGTCCTTCGTCCTGGGACATTTTAATAACGCTCTCCATTAGCCTGTAGTGGCCAGGGTGGACTAGGTCTTCACTGCTTACGAAAACATCGGGATATTTCTCGCGACACAGCTTAAGTAACTTTGCCAAAGCTATGACGGGTTGTGTTATCATACTTTGCGCCTTCGACATATGACCATGTTTATCGGATAAAAATTCCATCAGCTCTAGCAGCAACTTGTCGTTCTTTATGATCTCCGTCGTATGACACGGGTGCATGCGTGCCAAAGCCTTTTTAACAGATTCAGACTTGGTGTCCACTTGCATCATTTTAGCTCTTGCCTCAGGAACAAGTCGTTTTCGCGTAGTTTTTTCGGGCGTATCAATTTTCTCTCCTTTTTCCCGTCGATCTGCATTTTGCTTACATTCCCTCCTTTGATGACGTGCGAAGTTTTCTTTCGTTATCATTGCCTTGCAGTATGGACACAACAGGTACTCTTTTTCTTCAGTCGCTTTCTCCCTCTTCCTCATGGTGTTTCGGTATTTGACAATTAAGTCTTTCAACCCTTTCTTTTTGGCCTGTTTGTTGTACCAATAATCTCCCAATTTTCGAATTCTATCCCATTCCAATGCACGACAACGCTTGTCTTTGATTTCTTTTATAACTTTTATTTCGTCTTCGTTTCGATGGACGCCTGTGCAATGTTCGGCTACACGTGCAATCAATTTGTGACAGAAGAAACAACAATGCTTTTTTTTACTGGCTGGGTCCAGTCTTGGTAGATCGAAATCACTATCCGCAGTTGCTACCGTTGAAGATTCAATTGCAGTAGCTGGTTCTGTATCCGAGGTTTCGCTTCTTAAAGCTGATGGTGTTGAAACCGTTCGTTTCGCTGACTTGCGACGTGATTTCATTGGGGTCGATGTGACGGGCGTAGATTCGGATCTGTCGGTACTTGAACTAAACATCGGTCCCTCTGTTGTGTCTTTTTCTCCAACAGGCACCGATGGGTCCTCCATCTGACCGTGTTCGTCGCCTGAGATCTCGCTACTTTTCACTGATCTGCGAACCGTTGCTTTCGCCGCTTTTCCTGGAGTTGTGACAGGGGTTTCATTAGACTCACTGCTACTTGTAGTAAATGTATGTTTTTTTCCTGGTAACCTTTTCTTTTTCGCAGTGGGTACGGAGTCTGAATCACCATCATGAGCGTGGCCAGAGCTTCTGACGGACTTGGGCTGTAACTCCGACTTTGTAAGATATTTCTGTCTCCCTCTTTTGTCTTTCTCTGGCGCCGATGAGGCTTTCAATTGACTGTGTTTGCCACCTGATCTCTGGCTACTTTTCACTGCTGGTCTGCGAACTATTGCTTTTGCACCTGATCTCTGGCTACTTTTCACTGCTGGTCTGCGAACCGTTGCTTTCGCTGCCTTTCGTGGAGTTGATGTGATAGGGGCTTCATCAGACTCCTCATCACTGCTACTTGAACTAAATTTATGTTTTTTTCCTGAGAGCCTTTTCTTTTTTGGAGTGGGTACGTAGTCTGAATCATGGTCACGATCGACGGAAGAGCTTTCATCGGACTGGGGCTGTAGCCTTTTCTGTTTAGGGCGAATTCGCAGTGAGAAACTCTTTGGCTTTTCTATCTGGGCCACTGATACGGGAGAACTGTTTTCTATCTGAGCCATTGGTACGGGAGAACTTAATACCGATGAATCTGAGACGTGTTGTTCAACATTCGGTTCTAACGGAATGACCTCTCTTAGGGACACCTCGAACACCTCAGGATCACAATCTTTTCCCGCCTCTGCAATAAATATATTAACCTAAAATAGCACTGAAATTCAGACAAAGAAATCATGGCAAATGCAAAGCAAGTCATTTTTACACAAGTAGGACAAAATACTACCATACCACAGCGAATGTAACCCCCTCTCATATGTTTGCATCATGAGCTGGTTACTTCAATTTGTTAATAACATTAACTGCAAATGCTAAACCTCATATCGCACTTTTTGGTTAAAAAATAAACATTGTTGTGTATCAACATGTCGCAGTGAAACGAACCGAATTTAAAAAAAAAAAAACCACAGCAGACTCCAGATTTAGGGCACCAAGTGGCGAGTGCTGAAACTGAGTTCAATCTATCTTTTTTTTTCTTTGAGAAAGGGGCGGGGTGAGGGGGGGGAGAAGGTTGCAACCCACCATAGCCCCCTAATTACACCAAGTACACATTTTTGATTCTGGTGTATCAACATATTGCAGTGAAACGAACTGAATTTTGAAAAAAAAACCACAGCAGACTCCAGATTAAGGGTACCAAGAGGTGAGCGCTGAAACTGAGTTCAATCTATTTTTTTTTCTTTGAGAAAGGGGCGGGGTGAGCGGGGGGGGGAAGGGAAAGTTGCAACCCATCGTAGCCCCCTAATTACACCAAGTACACATTTTTGATTCCGGTGTATCAACATATTGCAGTGAAACGAACTGAATTTTGAAAAAAAAAACCACAGCAGACTCCAGATTAAGGGTACCAAGAGGTGAGCGCTGAAACTGAGTTCAATCTATTTTTTTTTCTTTGAGAAAGGGGCGGGGTGAGGGGGGGAGAGGGAAGGTTGCAACCCATCGTAGCCCCCTAATTACACCAAGTACACATTTTTGATTCTGGTGTATCAACATATTGCAGTGAAACGAACTGAATTTTGAAAAAAAAAACCACAGCAGACTCCAGATTAAGGGTACCAAGAGGTGAGCGCTGAAACTGAGTTCAATCTATTTTTTTTTCTTTGAGAAAGGGGCGGGGTGAGGGGGGGGGGGGAGAGGGAAGGTTGCAACCCATCGTAGCCCCCTAATTACACCAAGTACACATTTTTGATTCTGGTGTATCAACATATTGCAGTGAAACGAACTGAATTTTGAAAAAAAACCACAGCAGACTCCAGATTAAGGGTACCAAGAGGTGAGCGCTGAAACTGAGTTCAATCTATTTTTTTTTCTTTGAGAAAGGGGCGGGGTGAGGGGAGGAGAGGGAAGGTTGCAACCCATCATAGCTCCCTAATTACACCAAGTACACTTTCTTCATTCTGGTGTATCGACATGTTGCAGTGAAACGAACTGAATTTTGAATAATAATAAACATAGGCATCGGAGATGCAGAGCCTTCAGCCAATAACAGCTACATCACTGTGGTCCAGTTACTCTTTTGAAATACCGCCCGGATAAAAACAACATACAAGGTGCAACGGATGAAGCGGCGGACAGGTGTTTGCACATTTACACTATATATACTTTCTTCCTGTAAAGTTTCGTGAAGCTCCGATAAATAGTTTTTGAGATATCGCCCAGACAAAAAAATTTACGGACAGACGAACGGACAGACCGATAGCAATAGCTCCCTACTAACACCAATATTACGTCCTGCGATTTTGTGAAACAAGCCGTTTGGGTGTGGGGGCGGTCTCGCCAGCAATAATGTCTTCGTTTAACGGTATTGATATTTTTCTGACCACTACACTTTACCACTGCACAAATGCTCAATACCAGCGAAATGGACATCGCATAAAAACTATTTTACTTACCACCTTTTGTTTCTTCTGTCAGCGCGCAAAACCTTTCCAAGATATGGTGCTGTTGCTCTTGCATAAGGTCCTCCTCCCTTACAGCTGTTGATGGAATAGGCCGCTGCCGAGATGTTACGGGTGCACTACAGGTCGTCAAGTGCTCTAGAAATTCAGGATCAGGTTCGGCGTCATCACGCAACATCTCAGAAAATGATAAATTTGGAAAAAAGTTTTGCTCTTGTGCTGTTGTAGCTTGTGGCTGACAAAGTTCATGGCTAGTTTGCTCCTGCCCCTCCCCCTCATCACTTGCTTTGGCCAAGACATCTGCTGAAACAAAAGAAATAAAAACAAAATGCATTTCTAAATATCTTTTCCATATAAAACACACTCAACATGCGAAACGCGATATTGCTATGTTTTAGACTTGCACTTAACCTGGATGGTTTCGCTTGCTTGACGTCCTCATCAGTTTACAACCATACCGTAAAATGTATTATATTGTATTAAAGCATACAGCTAAAAAAAAAATGAAATACGTAAAACCTACCCAAAATAGCACTTGTATCTACTGTTTGCAGTGAAGACCTGGGTTCAATGTGGGAAAAAGTTATGCCTTCAGGTTTCAGTCCTTCTACCACATCCCTCACAACACATGTCGCAATTTCCTGTCCCGCAAATACCTCCGCATCTGCCCCTCCAGGCCTCTGTACCATCCTGCAAACAAGTCCGGCAGCTTCTACAACAAAACAAAATGACAGACATGAGAGTTACACAAGCAAATGGTAAATGCATTTATGTGATATACGCGAAACCAGATGCACTGCACACTTTTTTTATGTTCAACTTACTTGATAACACATCTAAAATGAGAAAGAAACAAAGCCAATAAATAACTCTGAGTTACCTTGTTGATTAAAGTGCAAGGCGAAAAGCGCTGTATTTTAATTGATAACAAAGCTAAATACGACTTACCCATTGCATTTGCAAGGTAGGTATTCCCTGGTTGGACCGTGTAAGTACCTTCCGTCTTGTGGGACAACTCAAAGATCTTGACTGGTTGAGGTACAGGTTTCACCACTCCTAAAAAAGTTAAAAGGATTTTGAATTTAAGTCATATTTTAGTTTCTTTCCGAGCATTTTTCGTGGGCGCAAACACAAAATTATTTGGAACAGCGAAATGGGCTGCAGTTGCAAACCCTAAAAACAAAAATAAGCAACACACGAGGTGACCACTTTAAACACAGCTGGGCAACAGAACATCTTATGCTTCAATAGTTAAAAAAAAATACACTTACCAAGTAATTTGCCCTCAAACGACTCTGTAGCACCCAATTTCGCATCTTCAGCCAGTTTTGTGTTACTAAAATGTGTAGCTGCCCCCTCTTTCTTTGACTTGCTAGCAAACTTTTGTAAAAGGGCACCAACGCCCGTAATAACGGTATCGCTTCCCGGACTACATTCAAAAGTGTCCCTGTCTTCTGTCTCACGCCTTCCCCTTGCTGCTACGGGAACATTTTCTGAAAATGTATCACATTCTAACTACATAAGCGAAATGAGCAGCACATCAAAGCTGGACACCCTGGATTGCATTTGTTTTGCAAACTCTAAACCACTGCGGATTCGCACGACAGAGACTGACAACTTCACGTGAAATCAAAATGCCAACTACGCTTAAAGAGACCATGTAGCGGCCAGGAATAACCTTTACATTCAATCTTCAATTCAAAGCTGTACTCACAAAACTCTTTCAATCACATTCGGAAGACCTGGAGGGCCACTACTGCTGTTGCCCTACTTGAATTTTGCACGTGACATCCTGCTAAGGCAGTGCTTAAGCAATGCCTAAGCAGGATTTCACATGCAAAATCCAAATAGGATAGCAGCAGTAATTGCCCCCCCCCCCCAGGTCTTCCGTAATCACAGCAGTGATAAGCAGTCCTTTTCGCCGACAACCATAATGCAAGAAAAAAGTTTTGAATTCTTTAAAATGCCAGCACCCGATTCCCTTGACCAAATCTGCACTACTGCTACATATGTCAGGATACTCCTTCCGACACACCTCAGCAACAATTCTTACCCTTTATAAATGCAAAAGCATCACTTACCCAGCGACTTCTCATAAGACGCCCCTTGAACAGCCGATTCCGCATTCGCTGTGTCTTTTTCGCCCTGCGATGAATGTGTGTGTGCCCCCTCTTCCCTTTTCACCGATCTCTCACAAAGCTCCTTTGACATGATATCAACGCCCGTAATGACGCAATCGCTGTCCGAACTACGTTCTTCGGATTGCGCCACCCCCTCCCCAACGGTGACCGTAACGTCTGTGTCACGGCTTCCGATTGCAGCAACGGGGACATTTTCTGAAAAAGTATAACACTGGTATTACAAACGCTAAATCACTGAATTCGTACGACAGAGACACTGACAACTTCACATCAAGTCAAAACAGCAACTAAATTTGAAAAGACCATGAAGCGCCCAGGAATAACCTTCACATTTCATCTTCAATTCAAAGCTGAACTGTACAAAACTCTTACAATCTTAGCAGTGGGCACCGATAAGCAGTCCGTTTCGCCGACAACCACAACGCACGAAAAATGTTTTGAATTCTTTGAAACGTCAGCACCTGGTTGGCTTGACCAAATCTGCACTAGTGCTACATATATCCCGATACACCTTCCGACACATCTCAGCAACAATTCTTACCCTTTATAAATGCAAAAGCATCACTTACCCAGCGACTTCTCAGACGACGCCCCTTCAACAGCCGATTCCGCATTCGCTGAGAGTTTTGTGTCTTTCTCGCCCTGCGATGAATGTGTGTTAGCCGACTCTACCCTTTTCACTGGTCTCTCACAAAGCTCTTTTGACATGGTTTTAACGCCTTGAATGACGCAATCGCTGCCCGAACTACGTTCTTCGGATTGCGCCACCCCCTCCCCAACGGTGGCCGTAACTTCTGTCTCATGGCTTTCGATCGCTGCAACGGGGATATTGTATGAAAATTCTGTGCAAGCGAAATGAACACATGTTTTAAAATTAATTTGAACTCTGTGATTTCTTCCAATGCCAATGTTTCATTCTAATGTAACAGCCGAGTCATAAACTATGACGTCCTTATTTAATCCTTGAACAATTTAAAGCTTAGCCGCACAGGACATGCATGTTCAAAATTCTGACAACAGTCCGTTTCGCTCCAGTCTTACAAGTTCCGGTTCAGGAAAATAACGAAACTGCCCTTCGGATCACACCCACAGACACACAAAAAAAAAGATGTCGAATGAAACGAGAAATACGCGTCAAGCAAAATATATGTTGTATATTCGTCCATCTGTTATTACCTGAAATCGACGCAGGGATATTTTCCGCTGCTTTCTTAATCTGGCTACAGGCTTGGTTAACATCCGAACTGTCATCACTATCTTTAACCGGTCCCCCAACAATTTCACCCACAAAATGGGTCAAGTGGCTCTGATCCCTGCGGCATAACCTCTTTGCGGCTTCTGCCCAGGCCTTGATATATCCCTTCCCGGGGTTTTTACACACCTCTTCTGCAGAAAAAAATGACGGAATACTTAATCATTCCACATTTCATTCCATACAAGTTTAGACGCACATAAATCATTCCCAAAAACCATGCGAAAACACACTGTGCGTAAAGGAAAACGATACTTTTTTATCATTCCAAGGCGTGAGCACAAAAATGACACGGACACAATGGTAATTTAAGTTTGTGTTCCACGCAAGTTACAGAGAGAACAGATACCGAAGAGAAAATTTAAAAATAGGTGTTATACGAATAAGTACAATCTCGCATATACAGTCCGTTTAGCAATGAGAACGTGCAACTGGCAATACAGGGATTCGGCACTTCATCTAAAATACTGAAAAATACAAGTCCTTTTGGGTCTGATGCTTCCAGTTAGATAATCGAACCTGCAAACTAATGAAGCATTAGCATGCAAAACTCAACGGAAACGGGGATTTGCAAACCATAAAACGACAAAACAGACATTTAACCCAATCACCGGGAAGGAAAAAAATCGAACAAGTATAATCTCGCATATACAGTTCGTTTAGCAATGAGAACGTGCAACTGGCAATACAGGGATTCAGCATTTCATCTAAGATACTGAAAAATACAAGTCCTTTTGAGTCTGATGCTTCCGGCTAGATAATCGAACCTGCAAACTTATGAAGCACTATCATGCAAAACGGAGATTTGCAAACCGACATTTAACCCAATCACAGGGAAGGAAAAAATCTGTCATTTCTTAATAACATATTACCAATTCCCACAGCCATAGGAAACGGTTTGAGCTTCCTGGGATCGGAAACTTTCTCCGGACTAAAAATGAAAGAATGTTTTGAAATCATGGATCACTCTCAGCTGCTGTAAGGACGTCACTTCTGTCCTTGTCAAGTTTTTTTTTCAGTTATTACAGGAGCAAAAAAAAAAATGTTACGATACACTGGTCTTTCAACTCTACAAAAGTATAATTTCTGCGAATAGGACGTCATCATTCCACAAGAACACGCAAAAACAAAAGGGAATCTAAATCAAACTGGTTGTACAGGACGTCCACGACCTGGAAAGGAAAGCAATAGAAAAAAAGTTTAAGAACTTACGCAAAGTCAAAACCGCAAAACGAGACTTCTATACTTCCGTCAGGGTCCCGGCCTTCCACATGTGCAGGCCACCACTTCCTTCTATAGATGTGAAGCACAACGTCACCTGTTCTGTAGCGCTGCAGATCAACGAACTGTTCTTGGACCTTGGTCTTTTTAATCCACCCTTTTTTCCGCGGCATCTGTGAAAGCAATAAGAGAATGATCATTAGCTGAATATATTGGGAATTTGAAATAACGACAACACAATCCATAAATCTTAGCGAAACTAACCGACAAGTGACCGGATACATTTGGTGTAGCATTGTGATTTTCTTTTTCTTTCTTTTTTTTTTTTACTGCTATGGCCATATCGGGGCCCCCTGCCACATTATTCTGATATGGGGCATTCAAAATCTCTCTAACCGTGGAGTCCCTCACGGAGTAGCAAGAAGGAATCTCAATCTTAGGTATGACCCGACAGCATGAGCTATAACTGCGCGAAATTGACCTATTTTTTTTTACATTCTAAGAGATCATCCATGCCGTTTTTTCTTCTATCATTACATCCTAATCCCACCTGAATTCAGCCGAAACGCAAAAGTTTTTCCGAAAAAGTCTAAGTGCGTATTGGCTTATTCTTTTAAGCGTTCAAGGTGGAGGGGGAGACAAAGCATCCGGACTGCGTTCAGGGTAGGGGGTTTAAAATTGGCAAAAGTCTGTGTACGTATTAACAGGGCTGGAAATTGACGGGGATCAGAGACCCTCCTTTTTGGCTACCCAGAGTCCGACTCAGCCGCAAAAAATCAGGTCTTCTTGCGCCCTATGTTATCTTAACACGGTTCGGATCCTCCCTAAATAGCTTTGGACCCTTTTTCAAAGTCCTAGGTCCCAAGAACCCGGACCAAAAGAAGCTAGTTTCCAGCAGTGGCCACTTACAAAAAATTGTAAACCAAGAAATCCAAGAAAAGACAACATCGACAGCATTTTCAAGCGAAACTGAGCAACAATTTTCTGAGCGAACATTTCTAGACACATAAATCCGTAAAATAAAAAGATATGTTAGCTCAGAATGTGCCGTCCTCACAATCAAGCCTGTATTTTTACAGCAGTATCTTACACAAAAAAGTGCCACAAAACACACCAAACACGCTAAAACAACATTTTCTCGTGATTCACAAAATCACCGCGCTTTTAACATTTGTGTATTTACCTTTCAGGTGTATCCTTATTAACTTTGTATCCACTTTTAATTTTTCAAAAATTATCCACATGTAACCTGGAAGCTTTCTGCATTGAAAGTGACGCCACCAAGAACAAAGCCGCGCGCATACACCTCGTGACAGGTTAATTTGCATACTGAGTAAAAAAAAAACATTCAACTTCATGTACACAGTGTAGTGTTTCGCAGATAATTTCATTCCAAACCTTACAATATTTTTTATAAACTAACACAAACTAAAAAATATCACCAAACAAGCATTTTAATGGCAGAAAAACCTTGACAAAATAACTGATTATTTCGCGCGCAAACAGTAACAAGGCAAGTCAATCATAAAAGTAGTGCACACACAATTAAAACAGCGCTCAATAATATACAGTCAGCCTGTCATGAGCGTGGGAACCTCGAGCTTTTAGCCCGTTCAAAGATCAAAGCAAATCTACTGCGAAATAGAGCTTCTGATACGTGTTTGAATTGGCAATTCCGAAGGAGGACGGGGGCCTGGATGGAGAGGGGGGGGGGGATCTGAGAAGCATATATGGAAGATAAATATGACATTTTTCGCGTGTAAATAGTAAAAAGGCAAGCCAATCTTAAAAGTAGTGCTCAAACAAATAAAACAGCGCACAATAATACACAATCAGCCTTTCACATGTGCGTGCGAATCTCTCGCTTTAGCCCGCTGACAGATGCAAGCAAATCAACTACGAATAGTCGTTTCGGTGTGTTTATCAACTGTCAATTTCGCAGTTGGCGTGTACAAGAGAGGCGGAGGAAGGGTGAGGGGGATCTGGCCGTCAAAATTTTTTTTCACTTCTAGACTTTACCAGTGCATTTCGCTTTTTTGGGGAAAGGGTGGGGTTTTCCCCAAATGCAACCAACCCCGTTGTTGCACCAATTTAACAGTACAAATACTACAATTGTTGGCTAAAAAAAAAAAGCCGTTTTGATCTGCCAAAACGTAAAGTCAACGTGAAACGAATCGATTTCTCTCTCTCTCTCTCTCTCTCTCTCTCTCTCTCTCTTTTTTTTTTTTTTAAATAAAGCAACTCAAGATTAAGGACAGTGAGATAGTGAAACTCAGTTAAAGCGATATTTTTTTGGATAAAGGGACGGGGAGGTTTGCACGTCATTGTCTCCCACTAGCTACACTAATTGAGCATTAGCTACACTAATGGAGGGAGGAGTGGGGGAGTCGCGCACCCTCTCTATTTGCGTTAATACAAAAATGCACTTTTGAAGTATTAGTTTCAGTCCAAGTGAAATAAGTCGAATTTGAAAAAAAAAAAGACAGCACAAGATTAAGGTCACCAAGCAGTGAGAAACGAAACTCAGTTTAAGTGATATTGACGGAAAGACTGAGTGTATATTAGACTTCTACGCACATTACACACGCTTGTACACCCCAGAAAAATATCAAATGGCATCACTCAAGAACCTGCCTCTACACGGCGTAACCAAGCGAATTTGGGAGAATTTAGTGGCCACAGCACACTCAAGTTTAAGGGCATCAAATAATGAGAAACAAGTAATATTTGTGAAACACAAGCAGGCCCCAACCGTCTCCCAAATTCATAGGGGTATTAAGCGATGACGGACGGACGGACAGCCCAAACCTATAGGCCCCAATCCGAAGGGTTGGGACATAATGAAAGCCAATTTCAGCGATATCCACAGAAAGAGTGGGTGTAAATAAGACATATGCGGACATAAAACACGCTTGCACACGCCAAGAAAAAAAAGTTTAAAATGAATGGTACTGAGAGTTTACAGTTACTGCATCTCACACGCGACACGCATACATGTCGCTTGCTAAACTAACATGAACAGATATGAAACTCAGATAATGCAATATTTTTTTTTCCGAAAAAAACGGACGGGGGGGGGGGGGATTTGCCCGTCATTGTATTCTCCTAGCTACACCAATGGAGCAAAACATTTTTGAAGGATTGCGTCCTGCAGTCAATAAAGCAGGCCGTTTTTAGTACGTTTATCAACTACCAATTTCGCAGTTGGCGTGTGCAAGAGAGCAGGGAGGAGGGGGGAGGAGGATCTGGCGAGAAAAATGTCTAGGTTTAACGGTGTTAATATATATTTTTTTCACTTCTAGACTTTACCAGTGCATTTCGCTTTTTGGGGAAAGGGTGGAGGGGTTTACCCCGAATGCACCCCCCTCCCACCCAGTTGTTGCGCCAATTTAACAGTACAAATACTACAATTTTTGTCTCGAAAAAACAAGCCGTTTTGGTGTGTCAAAACGTAAAGTCAATGTGAAACGAATCGATTTCTCTCTCTCTCTCTCTGCTTTTTTTTAATAAAGCACACTCGAGATTAAGGACAGTGAGATAGTTAAACTAAGTTAAAGCGATATTAACAGATAGACTGGGGTGAATTTGACTTGAAACACATAAAACACGTTTGCAACCCCCCCCCCCCCCCCACAGAAAGATACAAATGGCACAGAGTAATAACTGCATCTACTGGGCGAATCAAGTCGAAATTTGAGAAAATGTTGCGAATACAGCACACTCAAGTTAAGGCCAACAAGTAGTGAGATATGAAACTCAGTTAATGCGATATTTTTTGATAAAGGGAGGGGGAGGGGTTGCACGTCATTGTCTCCCACTAGCTACACTAATGGAGCAATATATTTTTGAAGGACTGCGTCCTGCAATGAGAAAAATAAACCGATTTCAATGCGTTTATCAGCTACCAATTTCGCAGTGGTTGTGTAATTAGAGGGGAGGGGAGGGGTTCTCGCCTACAAAAATCTTAAGTTTAACGGTTTTAACATTTTTTCCAACTAACAGGCTGTACCATTGCATTTTGCTTTTGTTACAGGAGGGGTGGGAGTGGGGGCGGTGCACCCCTCTACTTGCGCTAAAGCGACAATGCACTTTTGAAGTATTATATTCAGTCAAAGTGAAATAAGAAGAATTTGAAAAAGAAGACAGCACAGTTAAGATTACGGTCACCAAGCAGTGAGAAACAAAACTCAGTTCTTCAAGTGATATTGACGGAAAGACTGAGTGTATATTAGACTTGTACGCACATGACACACGCTTGTACACCCCAAAAATATAAATGGCATCACACAAGAATCTGCCTCTACACAGCGAAAGCAGGCGAACTTGGAAGAATTTGGAGAACACAGCACTCAAGTTTAATGGCATCAAGTAATGAGACATTAAGTCAATTTCAGCGCTGGCCACAGAAAGATTGAGTGTAAATAAGACATGTACGGACACGAAACACGCCTGTTCGCACAACAAAAAGTTATAAATTGCACTGAGAGTTTACAGTGACTGCAATTCACACACAACACGCGTACATGAGGCTTGCGAAACAGACCGGCTTACATAAAGAAACCGAAAATAATATGTCAAACAAATGACTTGGTTAAAAAAAAAACAAGAATCTACGAAGAATAACAAACTCTAACGATTGCTTAATAAAATATGTGACACTTTGCTTCAGTTAAACAAAAATATGTACTTAAAAAAATGAAGTGGAAACTTTCTGGTATTATCGTCCACTACCAAAGGGGTGTTGCCTTGCTTACCCTCAACTTTAACTTTGATTTTTGAGATTTATAGGCTACAAACAAAACAATAAATAACTTTAAAACGTATTTGCGATATTATTCTTCCTGTTTTAAATACAATTATACGGATATGCCACCCCAGAATCTACTAAAATGTAGGCCAAAAAGTAGACAACCACCTGGGGCCGGGTCCATTCCAACACGTGGTCGCGCTCCCCTGACACATGTGCTAGCACCTGATTGGTTGAAATGTGATATAAAAATAGATTTCACACAGATCGAAAGATGTGTACGTCTTCTGATTGGCTCTCGTTCCACGTGCTTTTCTCACACAGAGTTCATGGTAGGTAGCCACCTATATGTTGGTGTGAGAACTATTTTACACAGAAATTTTGAAGGTCTCTGTAAATTTCTGCGAAATAGGCATGTGGTCTCAGGTGAAAGAGCACGTCCTGTTTCGCAAAATGAGCCCCTTACACAGATTTGCGAAACGGACGACCCGACCAAAATGCGAAACGGACCGAAATTCGGTCCGTTTCACTTTAACATTGCAACGTGATACACACCAATTCGTCTTGTTTCCCGACGAAGCCGCATCCACACACACGTACACACATACACACACACAGAACGTACAAACACTATATGTCTCCCCTTGGTCGGGGAGACATAATTCCTACTACTTATTCTAAATTTTAAATACCATGCTCCGAGAGTACTGGAATTGATTTGCCCAGTTAAATTAAACAACTCCTGATGACGCAGAAAGAACAGAAAGATTGAAAAAGAGAAGAAAATAGCATTTAGGAGCAACCCGACTCCGCTCCTGTCACTAGTATTCCTCTTCTAAAATACGGGATTTTTTTTTACATAAAGTCAAAACTGGGCTCACTCCATTGTTCAAACGGTACGGCTAGAAGGAGGTGCGCGTCCCTGCATGCCCTGACGTGGAACGCGGCGGTGTGGTAGGACGCGGGGTCGACGCGGAGTATGTAGTGGCTGTAGTCAGGCTCGGCCTCGCGTGTCTGCAGCGTGTACACATTCGCTGCCGAAAAAAGAAAACAAAGCCGTCTCTACCAAAAAATAACGGAATTTACTACAGTAAAACCTCGCTAAAGAGAACACCTCCTTGACCGGATGAAAATAAACTATATGAAGGTATCCACTACAGTGAACTAAATTAGGGGTTGTAATATATATATATATATATATATTATATATATATATATATATATATATATATATATATGGAATGCCGTTTTAACATTTAATGCTTATTTTTGATATCAAAATATATTTAGAGATATCAATAAATCAATGTAGATCTCATTAATTTATATTTTGCTATCGATAATTGAATTTTAGATGGCAAAAATTAATTTTTGAGATCAAAAAATCAATTTTACAAACCTAAAAAATCTTACGGGAGACACACATTCACATAAAATATAACGAATCGTCAATTAAATTTTGGAGATGAAAATTTGAATTATTGAGATCAGTAACAACAACACAATTTTTGATCTCAAGAATTGCTTCTTTTTTGTACAGTAAAAAATTAAAATAAAGATTCTGTATACAAGGACAGCCATTATTTATTTACAGATGCGTGTTTCTGAATTTTTTATTTAAAAAAAAGACTGATATTTTGATATCAAAATCAGTTTTTGAGATCAAAAAATCGTTTACAGATTTCAAAATACAAATTAAAAAAGTATCAGTCGGAAATAATGATATCTGAAATAAATTCTTGATATCAATATATAGAAAATCAATTATTGAGCTCAAAATTGATATTTTGCTCTCAAATATTTCATTTTTGCTATCAAGAATTGAATTTTTGATCTCAAAAAATCAATTTTAGATATCATTAAATCATTTTTGATATCAATAAATATTTCTTGATATCTCTAAATATTTATTGATATCAAAAATTATTTTTTGAGATCAAGAATACATTTAGAGATATCAAAAATACAATTACAGATAGCAAAAATGAATTCTTGATATCAAAATATGGAATTATTGAGATCAAAAATTAATTCTTGATATCAAAAAATCAATTTTTTGAGATCAAAAATTAATTCTTGATATCAATAATTCACTAATAAATGTGAAAACGGCATTCCATATATATATATATATATATATATATATATATATATATATATATATATATATTTATATATACTGTATAGCCTATGTAAATCTCGAAGGTTTCTATTTTATCTAAACAGAACGATACCTTATAAAATAACTAGTGTATGACTAGTGGATATGCGAGTCAGAAACATACAGATGACGTCATACACAAAGGACGCAATACGAACATGACGTAATACACAAATACGCATATGACGTGATACATAAATGATGTAATACAGAGACGACGTAATACACAAATGATGCAATACACAGATGACGTAACACACAGATGACGTAACACACAAAGAACACAATACGCGGATGACGTAATACATAAAATGACGCAAAACACAGATGACGCAATACATCACTATGCGCTGCTATACGCTGCATAATCATTCGCTAAGCGATCATGCCTTTTTTCTAAGACAACACGCATGCTTACTTTCGTGCACGGGAATGTAGAAATCGGCGCGTGTGCTGCCGTGGCTCTCTAATGAGTAGCTGGTGGGGAGAAACGTCACCGCCTCGTCCTGCCACGACAGGAACGGCTCGGACGACATCTGTGACGCAACATCAAAAAACACAAACATCGATTATCCCTTCTTTTGGCGGGGAAGGCGGGGAGGGCGGGGGGGGGGGGCGCGGAGATAATCACTTTATATCTATTCCAGTCCGTGATTATGGCGATGGGACTGCGAAAACTTGTGAGGATGACAGCACAAAACTTGGTGGCTTTCCGACGCCAGAACGACGTCGCGACGTTGGACCGACGTCATTACGACGACGTCGGAATGCGACCAGTTGTCTACTGGGAGGGGGGCACATACAAAAGTACACTACATTTGTGTGAATCTCCTTTTTTATTTATATATTTTCTTTACTGCAAATGTTATAGCAGTGTCTTTATCTAAGGGATGAGAAAGAAAGTTTGATATTAATTTCAACTATTATTTCAAATCTTCTAAATAAAGTAACAACTGGCATGAAATCAATGTCATTGATTTTCTCCCCCCCCCCCCCCTCCCCCTTCCCCCTCCTTCCCCTCAGTACCAAAAATCTTCAACGGTCTTAAAATTTACACAAAAAAAGAATGAATGAATGAAAGAAAAGTAGGGTGAACTTACGTCAGCGCCGTGGCCCATGTGAATGCCCTCTCCTTGCTTGAAATTCACCCAGAACGTCCTGTACTCGTCACAGTGTAGTATGCCGGGGACGTCCGCCAACGCCAGCACAGCACCGGTCGTCTTGTTCGTCATTGTCGTGGTGCCATCTGTGGGGGCGAGAGGATGTGGCACAAATGTAAACTAGAGCGACCTGTGCACTCAGCAACTCCCTCCCACGCGCACCATCTGTGGGGCGAGAGGGTGTGACACAAATGCAAACTAGAGTGGTCTGTACACTCAGGAACCCCCTCCCCTACACACACACACGTACACAATCTGTGGGCGAGAGGGTGTGACACAAATGTAAACTAGAGCAACCTGTACACTAAGCAATCCTCTCCCACGCACACAATCTGTGGGGCGAGAGGGTGTGACACAAATGTAAACTAGAGCAACCTGTGCACTCAGCAACTCCCTCCCACGCACACCATCTGTGGGGCGAGAGGGTGTGACACAAATGTAAACTAGAGCGACCTGTGCACTCAGCAACTCCCTCCCACGCGCACCATCTGTGGGGCGAGAGGGTGTGACACAAATGCAAACTAGAGTGGTCTGTACACTCAGGAACCCCCTCCCCTACACACACACACGTACACAATCTGTGGGGCGAGAGGGTGTGACACAAATGTAAACTAGAGCAACCTGTACACTAAGCAATCCTCTCCCACGCACACAATCTGTGGGGCGAGAGGGTGTGACACAAATGTAAACTAGAGCAACCTGTGCACTCAGCAACTCCCTCCCACGCACACCATCTGTGGGGCAAGAGGGTGTGACACAAATGTAAACTAGAGCGACCTGTGCACTCAGCAACTCCCTCCCACGCGCACCATCTGTGGGGCGAGAGGGTGTGACACAAATGTAAACTAGAGCAGCCTGTGCACTAAGCAACCCTCACCCGCGCACACCATCTGTAGGGCGAGAGGGTGTGGCACAAATGTACACTAGAGCGACCTGTGCACTCAGCAACCCCCTCCCCTACACACACACACGTACACAATCTGTGGGGCGAGAGGGTGTGACACAAATGCAAACTACAGCGGCCTGTGCACTCAGCACCCCCTCCCACGCACACCATCTGTGGGGCGAAAGGGTGTGACACAAATGTAAACTAGAGCAGCCTGCACACTAAGCAATCCTCTCCCACGCACACCATCTGTGGGGCGAGAGGGTGTGACACAAATGTAAACTAGAGCGACCTGTGCACTCAGCAACCCCCTCCCACGCGCACCATCTGTGGGGCGATAGGGTGTGACACAAATGTAAACTAGAGCAGCCTGTACACTAAGCAATCCTCTCCCACGCACACCATCTGTGGGGCGAGAGGGTGTGACACAAATGTAAACTAGAGCGACCTGTGCATTCAGCAACCCCCTCCCACGCGCACCATCTGTGGGGCGATAGGGTGTGACACAAATGTAAACTAGAGCGACCTGTGCACTCAGCAACCCCCCCCCCCCCCTTCCAGCACACATATACTTATCAACTGGACATTTTCACAAATAAGTCAAGAAATACAGAAGTCCTCCAAACGCGTTTAAACCTAGCTGGTAACACAGTTTACAGTTTAAACTTGCCAACAATAACACGTTTCATATGACGACAATGGTTCAAGACATGGAACAAAATTCCTCCACGCTGTCAACGAGTACAGCACTTATCTTTCCTCCCACAGAGCCTTAATCGAGACAAAAAAAAAAACAAAAATCAACATATATACCATCTTTGAGTATGTTGATCTCGACGGCGTCGTTGTAGACGTAGGGGCTGGTGGCGAGGACAATGAGGGCCTTCTTACAGGCCTTGATCTGTACCACGATGCGCTCACGTCCCATGACGGTGTGCCAGTACCTGTCGTAGTCACGGTCCCCTTCCGTCTTTGTCTTAATCAAGTCAGCTGAAAAAGAATAAGATATAAGCTATCGCTGATAAGGAGGTGGGGCTATCTGTCGGGGAACCTGACGTCGGAGAAACGCCCCCCCCCCCCCGCCTCCCACCACTCCTCACCCTCCTCTGGGATACTGTCACAGATGGGTGTTAGGTCCAGGTTTACACAGCTAGTTCGCAACTTGCATTTGATGACAAAATTCAGCTTCCTCAAACCAAAAGTACTCCCCCCCTCCCCCCCCCTCCCCCCCCCCCCCCCACACACACACACATCGGACTCATCTTTGAAAAACACGTGACGTATACAGACCTGTTTCCTCGAGAAAGTCATAAAGGCCGGTAAAATCGCCGCTGGTTGTCATGGAGACGCCTCTAGGGGTGAGGGGACTTTCGTCTGTCCACGAGATGAGTAGGTTCTGATACGGGATGCCCTCCCCCGCCTGGATCACGCCGTCCTGCCAGCTGATCCAGAACTTCTGCATGACGTCACACTTCATCAACTCGGGCCATTCCGCTTCCTCCTTGATCTGCAACGTCAAAACCCTCTAATTTACATGGTGTTTAATGAGGACGGATGGAGGAGGGGGATAGGTTAGGACGGGAGCCAAGGTTAGGGGAGGGGAGAATAGGTTAGGAGGGGGTGAGTTAGGAGGGGGAGGGGTTAGGTTAGGAGGGGGGCTAGATTAGGAGGGGGTTAGGTTAGGAGGGGGGCTAGGTTAGAAGTGGGAGGGGTTAGGTTAGGAGGGGGGCTAGGTTAGGAGGAGGGAGGGGTTAGGTTAGGAGGGGGGCTAGGTTAGGAGGGAGGGGTCAGGTTAGGAGGGGGGGCTAGGTTAGGAGGGGGAGGGGTTAGGTTAGGAGGGGGACTAGGTTAGGAGGAGGGAGGGGTTAGGTTAGGAGGGGGGCTAGGTTAGGAGGGAGGGGTCAGGTTAGGAGGGGGGGCTAGGTTAGGAGGGGGAGGGGTTAGGTTAGGAGGGGGACTAGGTTAGGAGGAGGGAGGGGTTAGGTTAGGAGGGGGCCAACGTTAGGGGACGGCAGGCTAGGTTAGGAGTGAGAAGAAAAACATCAAGACAAAATCATGACGTTAAGAAACTGCTGGTGAAAGACCGAATGTGAACGGAAATTACCGAAGGACTCCCGATCCGTGCCGAATCAATTCAGACCAGCTGTACAACCAGTCACTGGCAGTGTAGTGATTCCAGGAGTGGAGGGGGGGGCGGGGCGTGGGGTGGGACGTGGGGTTGGGAGGAGGGGGGAGGGGGCACTTACATTCCAGCCGCTGCCGTCCGCTTTACGCTTCTTGATCCGTGCGTTACTGTCTGAATTGTCGCAGCCAAACACGACTTCGTAAGAGTCAAACTCCCAGTTAAGCGGGTCCACAGCCAAGGCAATTCTCGACTGAAAACAAACACACGCGCCGTATACAAGTCAATCGTCATGCAGACAGAATGTCGCTCATTTTTCCACAGTTTTGGCAGTACATTTTTTTTTTATTTATGTCTTCAAACCTAAACTGCTTCCCCCCCCCCTTAGAAACGGACGATAGGATGGAGCAGGCTATATGCTCAAGGAATTCAATATCTGCTCAAGGAATTCATTATATGCTCAAGGAATTCAATATCTGCTCAAGGAATTCAATATATGCTCAAGGAATTCAATATATGCCCAAGGAATTCAATATCTGCTCAAGGAATTCAATATATGCCCAAGGAATTCAATATCTGCTCAAGGAATTCAATGTATGCTCAAGGAATTCAATACATGCTCAAGGAATTCAATGTATGCTCACGGAATTCAAACATGCTCAAGGAATTCAATATTTGTTCAAGGAATTCAATGTATGCTCAGGGAATTCAATGTATGCTCAAGGAATTCAATGTATGCTCAAGGAATTCAATACATGCTCAAGGAATTCAATGTATGCTCACGGAATTCAATACATGCTCAAGGAATTCAATGTATGCTCAAGGAATTCAATATATGCTCAAGGAATTCAATATATGCTAAAGGAATTCAATATATGCTCAACGAAATCAATATATGCTCAAGGAATTCAATATATGCTCAAGAAATTCAATAATGCTCAAGGAATTCAATATATGCTCAAGGAATTCAATGTATGCCCAAGGAATTCAATATCTGCTCAAGGAATTCAATGTATGCTCAAGGAATTCAATATCTGCTCAAGGAATTCAATGTATGCCCAAGGAATTCAATATCTGCTCAAGGAATTCAATCACGGAAATCTTATTTCACTCACGATGCTAAAATCAAAATCCCGGTCATGTGGCTTTTTTTTTTTTTTTTTGTTTTTTTTTGTTTTGTTTTTTTTTTGAAGGAAAGAACGAACCTGCGCACAAGCCTTGACGTTGAACGTCCAGCTGGTCTGCGTGCGCAGCGGGGCGGCCCAGAGGAACACGTGATTCGAGTTAGCACCGTGCGTATTCCCAGACACCAGATTCCCTGCAACACAGTCAATACAGTCAACACAGTCAACACAGTCAACACAGCCAACACAGTCAACACATGTCGCAAAACTATCCTAAAACATCAACCAATGCTTCGCACACAGCGCGACACGGGTTTTTCGTACAAGTGTACCGGTGCTAGATTTCACCTAACAAAGACCAGCGTTTCGTCTCCGGGAACGGAGGAAAAAAAAAACAGGTTACCAGTTTAGGAAGTATACAATGTATGGGCGCCAACAGGAAAAAAGACATTGCAAATCGCTTTACAATTAAAAAGGCGGGATTTGAGCTATAACAGCTTTTGAAGAGTGCCACATTTTTTTTTTTCGAACCACATAAAGCAGTAACACTTCATTCTATATGCGCAGAATGTTATTTCTCTGCCTAAAGCCGGGAGTGGCAACACAGGCCTGGCCTTCACTTTTTATCTTATCATTTTTGTTTACGTACTGTTCTCTAGGCATATAACAAAAGGCAAAATAACTCAAAATTTCAAAGTTATCGATAAAAATCAACTTTGTACTTTAGTTTTACTTGTTTCTTTTATTTTTTCCATGTGACAGGATTTCAGTCTGAGCATGCGCACTGTGCCCTGTGATCTGATTTAGAGACACCAGTACACCCACCATCGGCATGAGCAAGGATCCACTCTCCCGTGCTATCGACGGTTGCCAGGGCGACGGCGGTGACGTCATGACGGTGGGCCTCGTCGTGGTCCTGCCACCACACGAGGCGGGAAGCGCCCGGCAGCACGCCCTGACCCACCTCTATCTTATAGTCGGCCCACTTGATCCAGTAATACCTTACACAGGACAAAAACGTACGTGCGTGATTATGGCTGAGTATGTGGCTGAGTACGTGAATGAGTAAGTGAATGAGTAAGTGAATGAGTACGTGGCTGAGTGCATGAATGTGGTCGAGTACATGGCTGGGAGAGCCTCACAGGTAGTGGCTACAGCTCAGCAGGCCCAGTATGGTGGTTTCGGGAGGGGAGGGGAGGGGAGGGGAGGGGAGGGGAGAGCCTCACAGGTAGTGGCTACAGCTCAGCAGGCCCGGTATCGTGGTTTCCGATACCACATTTCCATCGTCCTTGATCGTTATCTGGGGGTGGATGAGGGAAGGGGAGGGGAAGGGGCAGGAGGGGGAGAGGGGAGGGGAGGGGGAGAGAGGAGCCTCACAGGTAGTGGCTACAGCTCAGTAGGCCCGGTATCGTGGTTTCCGATACCACATTTCCATCGTCCTTGATCGTTATCTTGGTGTCAGCTATGATCACTTCATACGTCATCTGCGCCGTTAACGCTGAAATAAACCATATCTTCTGCCATCAATGCCAAAAGCAATAAAACTTTCAGTCGTCTCGATGCTGAAATTTTAGCACTTTTCATGGTATTTAGAAAATATAATTGCCTTCTTTAAGTGAAAGTAAAATCGCAAATAAATGACAGAAATGAATGAACTAAAAATGAGCTTATGATTTTCTTGGTACTCAAAGAGGACTATGTACTTACAGAGCGACAAGTACTTACAGAGGACGAGCTACTGACATGGGACAAGGTACTTACAAAGAACGAGGTACTCACATAGCAGGGGGGTACTCAGAGAGGACGAGGTACTCACATAAGGCGGGGTTCTTACAGAGGACAAGATACTCACATAGGATGAGGTACTGTCATGGGACGAGGTACTTACCAGGTACTGCCGACAGCGCTATGGCGAGCTGGCCACACGTCATGGCGCCAAACACGAACTGGGTACCGTCTCGTACTGTGAGGACCAGCTCTTCATACCCGCCGTTCGCTATCGTGGCGTAATCTAATCTCTCTCCTGTAAATTGCCCAAACCTTTCCATGCTCATTTGCCTGCCCCTTTGATAACCTTGTACTTGCTACTACACTCTCTGTGTAACTACTGTAGCACAGAGATGGCCGAAATACTCAGAGTGCCTCCATTTTCAATTCCGTGACTTTTGATCTAATCCACTCCATTCGCTTAACTAAGGCTATATGAGCGAATGTCAATCGCGCGCCTACCTCCCCGAGCTGGATTCGAACTCAGAACCTCGTCATTACCAGATAAACGCTTAAACAAACTGTGCTAACAGTCACCCCCTCCCCCCCCCCCCCCCCCATCCGCCCAGCATCCCAGGACCTTGGGATTACCAGACCAAAGCTCTAACCAACTGAGCTAACCGTCACCCCCCAGGCTTACTGCCCCGAGCTGGAATCGAACTCTGGACCTCGGGATTACCAGACCAACGCTCTAACCAACTAAGCTAAACGTCACCTCTATTGATATGAGACCTCGGTAACTTTTGGGTTTAACATTTTCTTCAGATTTTAATCGGTATGTATTCAATAGTTTATATGAATATCTACGGTTCTGAAATTAATTACGAAATGTCGCAGCAGCCGTCTATATCACAATACAGCCCTAAGAAAATTAATTTACCAAAAAGAAAAATTAATAAATATTTAAAAAATAACAACGAACGCCTCCGGTAAATTCTTCAAACTTGATTTATACCAACAGCACAAATATGGGGAGAGTAGACTTTGAATTAGACTAAAAAATTCAGCATCTAAGTCCATATGATATACAGTCCGCAAGGTATTCACTGCGGTATACACCCGTACGGCAAAGGCTCCATATGGGAAACACCATACGGCAAACGCTCCATATGGCATACACCCGTATGACAAACGCTCCATCTGGGAAACACCCGTACGGCAAACGCTACATATGGGAAATGTCCGTGCAGCAAACGCTCCATATGGGAAACACCCGCACGGCAAAGGCTCCATATGGGAAATGTCCGTGCAGCAAATGCTCAATATTGGAAACACCCGTACGGCAAACGCTCCACATGGGAAACACCCGTACGGTATTCAATTCATGTGATAAACACCCGTATGGCACTGTATCAATAAACCTACCTTGATCTTTGGCTATCTCCCAGTAGGCCGGTGCGTCATCCGCGTCATTTCCGTTTGTGATGGAGACGGCGGTGAGCGAATCGAAAGCTTCTTCCGGTTTGTACTCGAGCACGATGCTTTGCGGGTGCGGGCCTTGTCCCACACTGATGGTTTTGCCCGCCCATGAGATCCAGAACGCCTTCTCGATGTTACAACTGATTGATAAAATCGAAAAATTCAATAAATCAATCAATCATATTACTTTCTGAAAAATTCACAACCAAAAAAATATATAAAGATTATACAAGCTTTCAGCATATTATAACGACGAGAAAAGGGAGAAAGCGAAAAACAAACGCTGGTACAAATGCTTGCTGCTTGGTGAAATCAAGAATTACTTATGCTTAGAACATTTTATTATTTATTGTTGGGCGAATGCTGTAATCTGATTGATCGATGCTAAAAACAGTAACTTTTTTAATGCAAATGCCGATAAGTAATGCAGCTATTTACAATCTGATATCATTAAGTTATGTAACATTTTGAGTCAACACGAAGATAATGTTGTTACGAAAATGTTAACTTAAAGGCCAAACATTTTTTTGTCTGGTCCATATAACTTTCTGTTGATTCAAAATTATCTGTTAATTGCAAAATAAATTATATAAACAACACATTTTATTCATAAATTGATAACAATGCCAGTCAGACTGACGGCAAAATCGGACCAATAGAACACGGGCCAATGCAATGACGTCACTCACCTGACGACATTCTTGTACTGAGTACTGGCTACAGTATCTCCGGTGCCTACATCAACAATGACGACTTGCTTGTTGTTGTTATATCCGAACACTACCTCGTAGGCCATGGACCGTAGGGCGTGCGAGTAGAGCCCCACGAAGGCATTGTCACAAGCCTGCACTTTGAATTCAAAGATCTCCCGCCTGGGCACCGACAGGGTGAAGCGAGCGTAATTCAGATCGTAGCGTGACTGAACCAAATAAACCTCCTCTGTAAAGTGTAAAAAGACGTATAAATGTTCACACGTGCCAATATTGACTAAGGAAGTAAGAAGGTACCTGTTTCTTTCACTGCATAATTTTAACCGATTTAATTGGTCCTACTTAACAAAACGAGGAGTTACACATCACTAAACGTGTGTAGGTCAGACCTTGTGAGGGGGAGCCAGACCTTGTGAGGGGGAGCCCGACTTTGTGAGAGGGAGTCAGACCTTGTGACAGGGAGGCAGACCTTGTGAGGGTGATCCAGACCTTGTGAGGAGGAACTAGACTTTGTGAGGGGGGAGCCAGACCCTGTGACAGGGAGCCAGACCTTGTTGGGGGGGGGGGGGGAGTAGACCTTATGAGGGGGAAGCCAGACCTTGTGAGGGGGAACTAGACCTTGTGAGGGGAGGAGCCACACCTTGTATATGGGAGAGACGCCATAGGCCTTCCTGGCTGCTACTCGTGGATATGCCCACACTGTGTACGGCGTGCGGTGTCGGGTCCTGCCACTCCAGGAAGGCGTCACTTCCAATCTATCCCAAAACCAAACAGGACCCGTTCATACATCAAAGAGACCTGATATTTGCTCCGACTTCAAGTATATAATTGAAGGGGTCCATGCATAAACTTGATAACTGCAGTTATCAGCAGTGGAGAAAAACGTCTTTAAAGTTTGAAATTTTAGTAACAAACATAGGTTTTTCCCATCGCCTTTTCCTAAAAAATGCCCACTTCTAATCGGTTTTGAGGTGTAAGACTTACATATGTGATAGAACTGAGGCCAAGATATACCGTGGTGGTAATAGTACATTTTCCTGATAAGTGGAGTTATCAAGTTTATGCATGGACCCCTTCAATTGCTTTCTATCGAGTATTTACTTGGCATTTTGGAAATAACCGGACTTGATGTCTACAAGACAATCGACAGTGTGTGTCATTTATGTACCTTTACATCTACAGCAAATCATATGTTTTTAAACTGCCTGCACTTGCTATATTCCTCCACTTGTTCTCGCTAGAAATATCGTCTTAAAAGTCTTGCCATGAGGTCACTTTCAAGTGTTCGAATTGAACAGAATGTGGACAAGTGAATGTCTACATACCAGACTGGACAAGTGAATGTCTACATACCAGACTGGGCAAGTGAATGTCTACATACCTGACTGCCCGTGCCCACTTGAAGGAAGTTGTTTGTCCAGGAAATCCAGAATTTCACGTAGGCGTCACAATTGAGGATACTTTCGGTGTCTGCCGACACAACCACGTGCCTACAGTGTTAATATCAAATATTCTACCATTTTAACTACATACGTCAGAGCGCCAAGAGCAGTTGGAAACAGGCCAAATGTATATTGCATTTTCCGAAGAAAGTTATGAGATTATCGCTTATATTGTAAATGTACAAAACGCGGAGGGATTTTCAAACCTTATACCATTAACCGGTTTATGCGATTAATCGGTTTGTGCGATTAACCGGTTTATGCGATTAAGCGACTTCATCTCTGTTTTCTAAGTACCCTGTCATCTACATACACCACTGCATCGAAAAGGGGTTCCGATAGCAACCAATTTTAGCGGTGTGTTACATTATAATGAATCGACCTAACCCTCTCATCTAACTTAACATCTTGCGGTGTTTACACATGCTTTAACTGCATTCATAGCCTCAAATTTACTGTGATATTACATGCATATCCACGCATAAACTTTATTTGAAGAAACAGGTAATTCAAGTGACCTCTCTTTGCTATGCAGCAAAACCTGCACATAGTGAACACCTCCGGTACTGCAGAAATGTTTTTATATGTATTATATGGAGATGTTCATGAAAGAGGGGTGAATTTCAGTTATAAACGTTTCTAAAATCGGAGAAAATGGTGGTCACGAATTGGAGGTGTTCAATAAATGGAGGTGTTCATTAATTAGAAGTTGTTCACTACGTCGAGGTGTTCACTAATGTAGGGACAGATCCTTGGGCTGGGTGCTTTGTAGTGGATACGGATGTGGATATGGGAGGCCTGTGAATGAACCGCGCATGCACGTCACTGGAGTGCGTGTTATAACTGGAGATTGTTCATAATAAGTCGACGGGTGTTCACTAAGGTTGGGGGCTCGGTGGCCGAGTGGTTAAAGACGCTTGCCAGCCCATGCAGTGGTGGTTCTGTAGCCCGGGTTCGAATCCCCACTCGTGGTCAGGAATCTGGACTTAACATTTAGGGGGCTCGGTGGCCGAGTGGTTAAAGACGCTTGCCAGCCCATGCAGTTGTGGTTCTGTAGCCCGGGTTCGAATCCCGCTCGTGGCCAGGAATCTGGACTTAACATTTAGGGGGCTCGGTGGCCGACTGGTTAAAGACGCTTGCCAGCCATACAGTTGTGGTTCTGTAGCCCGGGTTCGAATCCCGCTCGTGGCCAGGAATCTGGACTTAACATTTAGGGGGCTCGGTGGCCGACTGGTTAAAGACGCTTGCCAGCCCATGCAGTTGTGGTTCTGTATCCCGGGTTCGAATCCCCACTCGTGGTCAGGAATCATAACAATTTGCAAAACCCCCAAGGGATGTCCGTGTGCCTATATAATCCTCTAATATCAAGCTAGAGTCGCACTATTGTTAGGCGTATGTGCCAGTAGAAAGGGATTTCAGAGACACTATATGGGCACGTCGAAATTTTAATAATCCTGAGTTAAAAAAAATTGTAATCAATAATTATACACATGTATGCGCACATTGTAAACCGGTTTGAGCAGGTTATCTGGAAAATCGGTATATAAAAACTCACTATTTATTATTATTATTATTATTATTATTATTATTATTATTATTATTATTATTATTATTATTATTATTATTATATAAACATTTATATTAAAACAAACTAAACACAAAACTAACCCGGATGTGGTGTTTCGGATCTCGGATTTGGTGTTGCCGTGTCCGCCGATAACCACCTCGTAGGTCTTGCTCTCGTAGTCACCGAAGGCCTCGGACAGAGCGACGTGGGCGTCCGCACAGGTCTGTACCTCAAACAGGAACCACTCGCGGTCCCACTCGTACGTCCACAGCGTGTCGTAGCCGTAGGCGGACGGCGTGTGCACGTCGTAGACTTTACCTGCCAAAAACGTCAAACGTCACGTCATGGTGACGTCACAGCCAACAGACGTCACGGACCCCATTACACGCCACAGGAACACACTTTTCAGGCATAACTCGAAGTGGCGATGAAATAACGCCACATTATCACGCCATTTAACTGGTATCGATACTCAGACATAAAGGCGGTTAATACTGAACTGGGAAGTATTACAGTATTCAATAGAGTTTGATTTTGTTATAATACTACCCATGGATCAGCTAAACAACAAGTCATCTAAAACGCACACGACGATATCGTCATAAGCCTAATCACAGTCTCGTGCTTCACGATAATCTCGGCCTATGCCAACCAATCAAAGGGAATGAGTCAGGTCAAAAACTCGGGCCAAGTGAATCTAGGTCAACTGGTTACATTTGTGTACGCTTGAAGCGGTAAAAGATCTCGACATTCAATCACTGTGACGTTAACGGGCAAGTGACAGGAAAATGTATGCCACAAATTAAAAAAAAATAGATAATAAAAGCAGCATTTTTGCAGTGTACAGTGTGTACAAAGAGGTATACACTCGGAAGGTATCCCTCTGTGTACCCAGCTGACCTCCCCGCATGTCGAAAGTGTGACTTGACTTATTGACTTATTGACTACTCACCTGACTGCTGACTGATGACCCACTCGCCCGTATAGCCCGTCCCGCTGACCAGTGAAATGACCTTGACCTCAAGGTCGACCACATCCATGGCCAACAGTTCGTTTTGATAGCTCAGCTCTTCGCCTACGGTCAGACGGATCGCGCTCCAGCTGATCCACAGTGTCCTGCAACGATACCCGGATACTGCAAAGTACACAGCAACAGTACACAGCAACAACAGTACAACAGTATAACAACAGTACAACAACAGTATAACAGTACAACAACAGTATAACAACAGTACAGCAACAGTATAACAACAGTACAACAACAGTACAACAGTACAACAGTTTGACAACAGTACAACAACAGTACAGCAGTACAGCAACAGATTAACAACAGTACAACAGCACGACAATACAACAACAGTACAACAACAGTAGAACCCACTCACAGCAAAAGCACGACCCACAGATACTCCAAAGCACAAACTATACAGCAACAATAATACAGCAACATGTACACGGGACAGTATAAATTTTAGGCAGTTTACAAATTGCCTGACATTTTTAGGCACTTTGTCAGCTGCCTGATGTGACATTATGTCCGTAACAGGGTGTCCATCATTAAGTCTTTTTCAAATTCCCTGATTTTTTACTGATTTTCCCCGATTTTCTGTTGTTATTATACACACTGTATATATGCAGTGTGTAATGCTCAGTATATTCAGAAATAGTGCACATGTATTTTAAATGATACTTATGAAACAGTAAACGTAAGCAATAGCCACTGAAAAAACATTATACAAAATAAATTGAGATAGAGAATAAAATAAGATGATTAATAACAGTTTTCTTCAGCATCAATAATCCTTGATTTTCCCTGATTGACAAAAACCAAATTCCCTGATTTTTCCCTGATTTCCCAAATATTTAAGAAATTCACTGATTTTTCCCTAATTTCCCAAATATTTGAGAAATTCCCTAATTTTTCCCTGATTCCCCAAATATTTGAGAAATTCCCTGATTTTTCCCTGAGTTCCCAAATATTTGAGAAATTCCCTGATTTTTCCCCTGATTTCCCTGATTGGTGGACACCCTGCATAACACCCCGCAGCAACAATACCGACCTATAGTTATATAGCGGTATCTGTGGTCGCTTAAGCAGCATTTACGGAAGCCACACAACGGCCAAATCTCTTTTATTTTTTTTAATAATCTGAATAAGGTTTAGCTGCTTCAAATGACTCACAATTCACTGATATCATACTGAGAAACAGAATCCATTCGCTACACCAGATACGTGGCTTCCTCTTATGATGGCGGCTTATTCTTTGCTCATTTTCTCAGTCGACAATGTTTTTTTTTTTTTTTTTTTTTTTTTTATACTTTGAATTCTAATAAATGATTTCACAATACCAACCAAGAAGACCCATCTTACTTGTATCTCTCACAGTCAAGCAGGACAGCGCTTAATTCAACCTGCAAATGAACAACAATGCAGCATTAACAGGATACCAGTCAGTCAGTGACGTCATAGTGACGTGTTCGTTATAAGCACACAATCTCATCTCCACCACTATATGACTCGATATTAGAGCCATAAATCAGATCAAAATATTCATTTTTTTTTCTCTATCTCCTCTTTCAGTTATATCGTGAATGCATTGATGATGTTGGAGGGGGAAGAGTGAACAATACAAGAAAGCCGTTGGCCTGACCCCTTTTCATTGCGATTCAAATCCTCGGGCCCCACTCTTAGTTAAACACTTTTTCATTTTACACAAGCAACAAAAAGTTATGAGTTGAAATTTTAACGATATAATAATTACAACGATTATGAACATTTACTTGGTATTTGAATTTTACCGGTCGTTGTCATGGCTAACTGTAAACTTGTCATCTATTTACTGCGGATTGACAGGCTGCTCAAAAGTGAACCACGGCCTAGTTGTGTCAGAGCACACACAACATGTAATCTTATAAGCTACGGTCACAACACACACATGTCATCTTATAAGCTACGGTCACAGCACATTGAACAAGTTATCCTATAAGCTACGGTCACAGCACACACAACATGTTATCTTATAAGCTACGGTCGCAGCACACACAACATGTCATCTTATAAGTTACGGTCACAGCACACACAACATGTTATCTTATAAGCTACGGTCACAGCACACACAAAATGTTATCTAATAAGCTACGGTCACACCACACACAACATGTTATCTTATAAGCTACGGTCACAGCACACACAACATGTCATCTTACAAGTTACGTTCACAGCACACACAACATGTCATCTCATAAGATGCGGTCACAGCACACACATGTTATCTTATAAGCTACGGTCACAGCACACACAACATGTCATCTTATAAGCTACGGTCACAGCACACACAACATGTCATCTTATAAGCTACGGTCACAGCACACACAACATGTCATCTTAAAAGCTACGGTCACAGCACACACAATATGCTATCTTATAAGCTACGGTCACAGCACACACAACATGTCATCTTATAAGCTACGGTCACAGCACACACATGTTATCTTATAAGTTACGGTCACAGCACACACAACATACTATCTTATAAGCTACGGTCACAGCACATACGTTATCTTATAAGCTACGGTCACAGCACACACATGTTATCTTATAAGTTACGGTCACAGCACACACAACATGCTATCTTATAAGCTACGGTCACAGCACACACACATGTTATCTTATTAGCTACGGTCACAGCACACACAACATGATATCTTATAAGCAACGTTTAACACAACACGCGGTTTCTTTTATAATTTCCATTTCACAGCACACACATGTTATCTTACAAGCTGCGAGTCACAGCACACACACGTGTTATCTTATCTAACTCACCTGATTACCGTTGCCAGTTAGCGGCTTGATTATCAGCTTTCCGGCGTAGTCGATCTGGACGACATGTGTCGCCTGCGCGCCGTCAGAGAGCGCCACCTGCATGTGTGAGCACGCCTTCACATCGAACACGAACACGTGCTTATGCGTCGAGATTCGGAACAACTCGGCATTCTCCGTGCTCGGGGTCGTGATGTGATAGCTGTTGACTACACCAAAAAAAAAAATATCATCCTGATTAAATGTCCCGCTTGACTTCCGGAAATAAATGGTGATTTCTTCCATTTAATAAGCACTCTCACGTAAGAAAGTCATCCCCTAGTTTTATTTAGACACAAAATTATCACTTTTGTCGTCAATACTGTCCAAGTTCCTCCAATCCAGGCATCCACTGTAATGAACTTTCCAGAGGGAGGGAAAGAGGGAGAGGGAGAGGGAGACGGATGGAGAGAGAGAGAGATGGAGAGAGAGAGAGAGAGAGTGAGAGAGAGAGAGAGAGAGAGAGAGAGAGAGGGAGGGAGGGAGGGAGGGAGAGAGATGGAGAGAGAGTGAGAGAGAGAGAGAGAGAGAGAGAGAGGGAGAGAGAGAGAAAGAGAGAGGGAGGGAGGGAGGCAGGGGGGAGGGAGGCAGGGAGGGAGAGAGAGAGAGAGAGAGAGAGAGAGAGAGAGAGAGAGAGAGAGAGAGAGACAGAGAGAGAGACAGAGACAGAGACAGACAGACAGACAGACAGACAGACACAGAGAGAGACAGACAGACAGACACAGAGAGAGACAGACACAGACAGAGAGAGACAGACAGACAGACAGACAGACAGACAGACAGAGACAGGGAGAATACCTGGAACGTGTGAGAACTGGAATATTCCAAGCTCGGCGCTGACCGTATTAAGGCCAAGATGCCTGACCCTCAGCGGGCTGTCGTCATGGTAACTGATGACGCTCTGCCCGCCCTCCAGTACCTCGATGGTATCCGCGGCCCAGCGGATGTGCAGGTACTTGGCTACATTGCAGTCCAACACGGATATGGGCTCCACTCTGGCCACCTATAAGTACAGTTGTTTTATGACACAGGTGAACCGTGCAATCTGATTGGTCGATTTCCAAGTCAATAATTTGTCAATGTTGACAGGGACGCAAAAGGGGATGGATATTGTAGTTAATTGTAATTAAAACGGCAGTTCAGTCATGACACAAACCATATAAGTTTGACCTAATATTTTCTCACTGATCAATAATACTTATTATTGATTCAAAATAACTCAAAAACTTCATTGTCCGTTAACAAATACAGGAACTTTTTCCCAAAAGAAGACAAACTGAGGCATTTTTTATGTTGCTATTTAACTTGCAAAATAGAAGACTTGATTTACAACGGCATATTCATATTTGCTCAGCATAGCCTTGGACGAGATTTCAGAACTGTCCCCTACTGCTTACCTCAGTCGATTCGCGGAGAATGAGACATCGGGTGTTTCCGGTGACGCGCTTACCTCAGTCGATTCGCGGAGAATGAGACATCGGATGTTTCCGATACCGAGCTTACCTCTGTCGATTTGCGGAGAATGAAGCATCGGGTGTTTCCGGTGCTGCGCTTACCTCAGTCGATTCGCGGAGAATGAGACATCGGGTGTTTCCGGTGCCGCCGATGCGGATCTCGTAGCGCTTGATGCTGTTGTTCTTGACGTACTTCGTCAGCCAGAAGCGCACGTCTGCGCATGCCTGGACGCGCACGAACTGCTCCTGTACGCCGGCGTCCGTGATCCAGTAGATGGGCTCGTCAGAGTCCCCGTGCGTGTACAGTGTCGACGTCGGTGCTACGTCATAACATGTCGTCAGATGTCGTAAATTGTAATGCTTACGTAAAATGTACCAGGTAATGTATACGGTTTTAAAAAGTTTCTTTACTGCTAGAACTATGTAACACAAGTAAGCCGGGCAAAAAGTTACAACCTACAAAAATTTCTGTAACTTATCCCTGGGGGTGGGGATGAGGGATGGAGGGGGATGCTGATTACCCAGAAGGAGCGGCGTCGTTACAGGCCAGCATGTTTTCTTGCCGAGAACTACTTTTCTCAATTCCGTCACCTCGATATTCTCTTCAACTGCTGTATATTTGCGATCGCTATTTAAAAGCGCTATTTAAAAGAAGTACGTGTGGTTTATGTGTCTCGTTTAAGGTACTTCTTTTTTAAGTATCAAGTATCAAGTAGACTGACCTGCTTCTTTGTCATACATCCACTCCACCAGGTTGTTGTCCACGGCCGTGCCCAGGGTCAGGGTCTCGTAGACGCGGCCCTGTACGGGGTCCGTCACCCTGCCGATCGTCTCGCCCCGCCCACGCCCGAACACGATCTCACTCTCCCACGTCAGCCTACAGGTAACACAGGACACCCGGGGTGAGGGTATCGTAGACGCGGCCCTGTACGGGGTGCGTCACCCTGCCCATCGTCTCGCCCCGCCCACGCCCGAACACGATCTCACTCTCCCACGTCAGCCTACAGGTAACACAGGACACCCAGGGTGAGGGTCTCGTACACGCGGCCCTGTACGGGGTCCGTCACCCTGCCGATCGTCTCGCCCCGCCCACGCCCGAACACGATCTCACTCTCCCACGTCATCCTACAGGTAACACAGGACACCCAGGGTGAGGGTCTCGTACACGCGGCCCTGTACGGGGTCCGTCACCCTGCCCATCGTCTCGCCCCGCCCCCGTCCGAACACAATTTCAGTCTCCAACGTCAGCCTACAGGTAACACAGGACACCCAGGGTGAGAGTCTCATAGACGCGGCCCTGTACGGGGTCCGTCACCCTGCCGATCGTCTCGCCCCGCCCCCGCCCCGTCTCGGAACACAATTTCAGTCTCCCACGTGAATCTACAGGTAACACAGGACACCCAGAGTGCCCACATATATTCCCGAACAATCATTTTGACTTTCTTCGGCGTTTTAGCTCAGCTCACCAAATTCTGTTTACTTTTCAGGCTGCCCTGGACGCCTCATTAGTTTTGGTAGCTTTTTGTTTTTCAGTCGGCAATCAAAAAATGACAAAGTACACGATTTTTTAGAGTACGGTGGTACTTACAGCGGTACTTACGGCGGTACTTACTCCGGTACTGATTTCACCAAGGACCTCGCCTCTTAATATCACAGCGCGACTTCGACAAAAACGGGTGCTTTCCACAAGAAGTTTGATTTCATTTACACTGAACTATTTATACGTCCTTGGATTGAGCAAAACTGAATTCCTAAAACTGATTTCAGAACGGACGCAGCGGGATTGTATTTGCTGTGACTGATTTTCCTGAGGCAGCTAATACGCCGCACACATGCCTCATGACGTCACAAGGTATACGCACTGCTACAACGCTTACGTCCTCCCCCCTCTCCACTTCGGTTCAGGCGGGGGGAGGGAGAGAGGAGGGGTGGGGGGGGGGTGCCCCACTGCACACGATTCACTGGGCAGAAGACGCGGTACGCATCATGGTGCAGTAAATTGGTCGCGGGTCACACCTCTACCAGAATGGGTGTGTCATCTTGTATAGCCAAAGCGGGGCGGGGTGGGATGGGACGGGGGGGGGAGGGATGAGAGGGGGGAGGAGGGGAATTTCCTGGCGGTTCACTCACCAGAAGACGCGGTACGCATCACAGTGCAGCAAGTTGGTCGCGGGCCACACCTCTACCAGAATGGGTGTGCCATCTTCTACAGCCAAGGCAGGGCGGGATGCGGCGGGGGAGGAATGGGGAGGGGGGCGGAGAAGGGGAGTCTGCACGAGGTTCACTCACCAGAAGACGCGGTACGCATCACAGTGCAGCAAGTTGGTCGCGGGCCACACCTCTACCAGAATGGGTGTGCCATCTTCCTCAAACAGCTCCACGCGCACCTCTCCGTTATCGTTGGCTTCAACAAAGAACACATTTATGTAGTGAGCATTAAATAAGTAACCAAACAAAAAATATGCTGTATGACCTACATTTAAAAAGAAAAAATCAGAATAAAACGCTTTTGCATTATTTGGAATATCGGTCGTCAAGGTCAAATATCAGTCGCCAAGGTCAACTATAACATCAAAACCTTAATATGAAAACCTGCATAATATTTGACCATATCAGGGATGTTACGGGCAAAGCGAGAAAAAAAAAACCGGAAAATCAGCTAACGGATTTTAGTGCTTCAGCAAGCCATTGGCGTCCATCTTTGGTAACAACTGCAGCTTTCTATTGTTGAATATAAAAGTATGCAAGAAAACTTTTTTTTGCCAACTTCAAGAATTAAATTTTTTATTTAAGAAATAAGTTAAGTCCCTTGAAACACCCCCCCCCCCCCCCTCCCAACGTCATCTCAATTTCTCACCGGATTTCCATCGAACTCAAAAAATGACCCTTTTAAATGAAAAAAAAATAAACGGCAAAATAAACCGGGAAAGTATCACCCCTGCATATTGAAGATGAGAAAAAAAAACGTTAAAAGAGACTCATTTTTACACTGTGTTTATTATTATTACATAGTGTCGATCACATAAACAGCAACTGGATAAGACTAGAAGGGGTCCATCCGAGTGTGAAAAAAAAGTCCCGAGGAAGTTGTTGGTGATAGATGAAGGGAAGATCATGAGCTTACCCAGAATGAACTCCACGGCCTTGTTTCCCTCGCTACTCAGGATGTCCAGCAGGGCGTTGCTGCAGGCCCTGACCTTGAAGATGAACTCCTTATTCCGTGTCATTTCCACGCGAATGTCTTGGTTCTTCGCCGTCTCTTCTGACATCGCAAGAATCTGGTTACCTGGGCAAGCAAGTCATAAACATCACTGTCTGGGTCAACAAGCGATCATAAACATCACTGGCTGGGTCAGCAAGCAAGTCATAAACATCACTGCCTGGGTCAACAAGCAATTATAAACATCACTGATTAGGACAGCAAGTAAGTCATAAACATCAATGATTAGGACAGCAAGAAAGTCATATACATCACTGCCTCGGTCAACAAGCAATCATAAACATCACTGTCTGGGTCAACAAGCAATTATAAACATCAATGCCTGGGTCAACAAGCAATCATAAACATCACTGTCTGGGTCAACACGCAAGTCATAAACATCACCCGCTGGGTCAGCAAGCAATCATAAACATCACTGATTAGGACTTCAAGCAAGTCAGAAACATCACTGCCTGGGTCAACAAGCAATCACAAACATCACTGTCTGGGTCAACGAGCAATCATAAACATCACTGATTAGGACAGCAAGCAATCATAAACATCAGACTGGAGTAGCAAGGAATCGTAAGCATCACTGACTGGGTCAACAAACAATCATAAACATCACTGATTAGGGCAGCAAGCAATCATAACCATCACTGACTGGGTCAGCAAGCAAGTCACAAACATTGCTGACTGGGTCAGCAAGCAATCATAACCATCACTGACTGGGTCAGCAAGCAATTATAACCATCACTGACTGTCTCAACAATCAATCTTAAACATCATTGACTGGGTCAGCAACCAATCACAAACATCACTGATTAGGTCAGCAAGCAATCATAACCATCACTGACTGGATCAGCCAGCAATTATAAACATCATTGACTTGGTCAACAAGCAATCATAAACATCACTGACTACGTCAACAAGTAATCACAAACATCACTGACTACATCAGAAAAGAAAACTGCTTCTTCTTTCGTTTCCTTATTTTTCCCGCTATACCGTAAAATAACTACAAAAATCTGAATAACTGATACTGGGTGGGGTGGGGGGGAGGGGAGGGGGGAGGAAAAGTGGGGGGTGGTGTGGGGGGGGAGCGTTGTATGCATTAAGCGATCAACTCACTGTCAAACGTTGTGAACTGCCACGTGCCGGGCTGCGTCCAGCCAGAGATGCCGATAGCGCTGACGTTGTGGGGCGCGTCATCCTGCCAGTACATGAAGCGCTCTGATCCCACCGTCACTCCCTTGCCCACCTCTATCAGCCCGCTCTTCCAGGAGATCTGTGTGAGCGGAAAAGACACCAGAATCCACCCTGTTATATAGATTTTATGGGTCTGTTGAATTTAACAAAATGTTTTATTGTGAATTTTTATAAATATGTTCCACTTTCGTGAAGTGCTCAATTATAAATATTGGAGGGGAGATGGGAGGGGGGCGAGGGGGGAGGGGGAGGGGGGGAGGGGGAGGGGGAAGGGGGAGTGCTTACCCAGAAGTAGCGGTCGTCGTCACAGGCGAGTATGCCGGGGGTAGAGACACGCACTTTGTCCTCGCCCTGCACGGCGTCCCTGATGGCCGACTCCTGGTTCTCCCACCCCCCCGATCATCACCCCGGGGAGGGGAGAGGGGAGAGGGGGGGAGGGGGCATGCTTACCCAGAAGTAGCGGTCGTCGTTACAGGCCAGTATGCCGGGGGTAGAGACACGCACTTTGTCCTCGCCCTGCACGGCGTCCCTGATGGCCGACTCCTGGCCCTCCCACCCCCCGATCACCACCTCGTAGCTGTTGTCAGTGTCACCTGTATACAATCACACCACCCAGATGACATTCAACAAACACGGTATGACCAGACTTTATTTTCACAGAATGAAGCCGGACCGGTTGAGCTCTTTAGCCTGCATCTTTCATGTTCTTTATTATTTCCTATTATTATACATTATTACATTTATTATTTTCCTCATTAGAATTCTAAGTAACATTACTTACCGTAATATTATTCTACAATATTTCTGCTTCATCTGCTTAATACTTCACACTAAAACTATTTTTAAAAGTAGAATTTTTTCCTCAAATGTTATTTTTTAAATCTTAGTTTCCTCCGAACTTTGAAATGTCATACACACACACATATATATATATATATATATATATATATATATATATATATATATATATATATATATTAAAGAGTACAGATATTATAGATATATTATAGATACATATATTATATATACTGTCCAATAAAAGTTAAGCCCCTCTATTTTGACCATAGACATATACAGTAAAGCATAATAATCAGAGGGGGGGCTTAACTTTTTTTCTACAGTATATATATAAAACCAGAGTATTTGCCGTAAATAGGGAGGGTGATGACTGGGTGACTGACCGAAGTACTGCGCGAGGGCGAGCAGAGCGTCATGACACGTGGCCACACAGAAGATGACGTGTTCGCGATGGTGCTCCGTCACCCACATGTTCGTGTAGCCGAATATGCCCGGGGTCTCGCTGTACACGGAGCGCCCTACACGGTCGCATACAAGTACAAGCGTGTCAATATGTGTCAATATGTGTCAATATGTGTCAATAGGTGTCAATAGGTGTCAATTTGTGTCAATTTGTGTCAATATGTGTCGATATGTGTCATTATGTGTCAGTATGTGTCAATATGTGTACATGTCACAGGGAATCTGTGTAATTAGGGATTTCATGAAATCCCCTAGGGAATTCATGTAATGAATAAGCTCATATTATTGATTACAAAACTATTTTGAAAAATTATTCATTTAGGAAGGCTGTTTACTTCAAAACTGTGTCTCCCTTTTCATATCGAAAGGAATTGGAATTTAAACATTACCATCAAAAATAACAGAATTTGGCGTTTTATTGGGCACGGATAATGTCTCGAAAATGTTTCGGAAATCAGATAATGTTTCTTGGTTTTTCGATAATGTCTCGAAACATTCTCAAGTGTATCGAGCTTTACATTCAGATAATCTTCCCACAATCCTTTTCTGCGCACCAGCACGACATTATCGCCCAAAAGTGAAACAGTTTTGCTCTACTCACGTCGATTCAGAACTGACATATGAAAACTTACAGTAGAAATACAACTATTGACAATAGCAATTCGCAATTTGGATTGCTATTTACTGAGAGAAAAGCACCAAAGCTCCCGGCAGCCATTTTTATTCTCGAAACATTATCTGAAGTGTTTTATTGGAACATTTTCGAAACATTATCTGGATTTATTATCTTTTTTCAGATACGTCCAATAAAACACGGGCTATAACACTACCATCCAAAATAACAGAATTTGGCGTGAAATGTGACATAAGTTACATTGGATAAAAAAATATCGCTAAATTCAGGTACTGAAGTATCTCGTAAATGATAGTTTGGCAATCGAGTGCTTTAAGTATATTTATTCAAAATCTACTATTAATTTCCGTAAAATACTACATTGCAAACCTGAAAATTCTCAATAAAAACATGGAAATTGATTGAGCAAGTTATTACACGAATCCACTAGGGATTTTATGAAATCCCTAATTTCACAGATTCCCTGTAACATACACAAATACAAGCTGAAAATAGCCTACACCATGCTTCACTAATGCTAACCTAAATGTAAGCATGCAGCATGCACGATATGTAAGTCGTCAATTTAATGTGATTTTTTTTATCAATAAAATACAAGGAAGAACAGCATTGAAAAAATTCATATATAATTTGATGTCACTTTTCAGTCTTAACAAAAATTGTTAATATTATTCTTTACTAAATTTTTACCATTTACCATTTACCATTTTTACCATGTGATTTTTACCATAGCTACAAAGGCAGTATAACGGACTTACCCGAATCCTTCAGTATTTTCCAAATGCCTTCATTGCCCTGATGAGTTCCGAATGATTTCGCACCAATCGTGTACGGACTGCTGTGGTCATACGACACAATGACGTCACTTCCGGTGACATTGCCGCGCCCCACTTGAACAAGACCACCGGTCCAGCTGATCCAGAACGGTCGAAGTTCATCACAGGAGAGTACGTCAGGCGTGTCCTCCTTCGCTGCCGCACTCTCTGACGCCACCTCCTTGCGTATGATCGTCTGCTGGTTGGCATAGTAACCGATGATGATCTCGTACGTGTTGCTGCTTGTCACATACGGGGTCTTGGTGAGCACGATGGACGCTTCTGCGCATGCCTGAACCTCGAAGACAATGTAATCGATTTCCGATACCATCCACATGTACGTGTAGTCGCGCTCGTCGGTAGATGGCGTTTTGAAAATGTAAACATTGTCAGCTGCAAGAACAAAAAATATATTTCCAGCTGCAAGAAAAAAAATATATTACCAGCTGCAAGAAAAAAAAATATATTTCCCTTATTTCCCTATATATACTTCACTACAATATCGCAGTTTAACCGTGAAAGTTCGTCCAATTGGAACTGACACACTGATTGTGATTAGGCCCAGGGAATCCATTTTATTTTCAAGGTTATTTTTAAAGAAAGTAATTTAAAGAAAGGACTTCGAACAGAAACTTTGTATCTCAGAAGCCAATACAGCTAAGCTGACAACAAAATTTCTAAAAATGTCAACAAACTCACAGTCCATTCAGGGAAGCTGACCAAAAATTTCTAAAAATGTCAACAAACTCACAGTCTATTTAGAAAAAAAAAATCGACATACTTTCGCCCGTGATGTAATCTGGTAACTTCGTGGTGAGTGGTGGAGCCAGCGTTGTTTCAGCAATTTCTGAAAGTGTAAATGAACAGCCATGCACACAGCCATCGCTGCTAGTTGCACTACAATCGTTGCTGCCTCTATAATTATATTCTTACAACGCAGAATATAACAAATTCTACATTTGTTGATTTTTTTTTTCAATTTGTAAACATTATCTTTAAAACAGTAGCCCCTCGTTAATTCGTACCACATGGGACCGGGGAATTTGGTACGAATTAACCGGGTGAACGAATTATCCGGGGAGGGGGGGAAACTGGTACGAAATAGAGAAACTGGGACCTATAAATATGAGTACGAATAAAGCAGGGAAACGAATTAACCGGGGACGAATTAACGAGGGTCTCCTGTATAATTGCAATTATTAAACATCTTTAATGATGGACAGAAAAGAAGAAGCCGTTTTTTCCTTTACGAGTCATGTTGATTAATACGCTACCGTCTGTTCCGAAGAGCCAGACACCGTCGTTATTCATGGCTCCGGAGAATCCGACACTGTGGATCGGATGGACGGTCTCCTGTTCGTACTCCATGAACTGGTTCTCTCCCACTACTGTGCCCGTGCCAACCTATTCCAGTACAGAAATGCTGTGGCGTCGGGATAAAAATGGCCCCAGGAGTGGTATTCTGCTCTGTCCTTATTTTTAAGGATGTCCTTAATAAGGATAAAAAAGCTATTCTGATCTATCCTCAAACTTAACGAAGTCTTTTAAAGATAAAGATAAAAATTAAGGAGGAACCATCTAATCTCAAGAATAAGGACGTCCTTAAATATAAGAACAGAGCAGAATACCACTCCAGAGCAGAATACCACTCCAGAGCAGAATACCACTCCAGAGCAGAATACCATTCCAGAGCAGAATACCATTCCAGAGCAGAATACCACTCGATTCCAGGTCCCCGGGCTATTCCCCAGGCAGTTCCAAAATATACATTAATTGAACTTGTTGTAAATTTAAGATGCACGTACATAGAAATGGGTTCCAATTAACACTGTGGTGCTTAATTAAATAACAAGATTTGCCTGAGATATTAAATACCAGTAGCTACGAATGCCTCACTCAGTCACAGAGTCACAATATCTTCTTGTCCTTTCAAATATGCCTTCCATTTAGCATTAGTCGGGAAGGCCCAAATTTAGGTCACAGCTAGAAACCGAAAGGTGAATAGCGTGAAATAAGCCCTAGCCACCCAAACGGCATTAATCCCCGAGGAAGTAATGGAGTTGAATTGAAGAGCACCCCTTGAGATAGCACACCTTGATATATCCGCCCACCAATCTGGTCCCACCCCCCCTACCCCCTGACATACCACACCTTAATGTGTCCGTGCACTCGTCCCCCCCCCCCTCTCCAACACCTGAGATATCACACCTTGATGTTTCGTCCACCCAGCTCACTCCACCCCCTCAGACCTCATACCTTGATGTATCTGTCCACCCAGCTCACCCCACCCCCCTCAGACTGCATACCTTGATGTGTCCGTCCACCCAGCTGACCCGTACCCCCCTCAGACCTCATACCTTGATGTGTTAGTCCACCCAGCTCACCCGTACCCCCTCAGACCTCATAACTTGATGTGTCCGTCCACCCAGCTGACCCGTACCCCCCTCAGACCTCATATCTTGATGGGCCCGTCCACCCAGCTCACCCGTGCCCCCCTCAGACCTCATATCTTGATGTGTCCGTCCACCCAGCTCACCCGTACCCCCTCAGACCTCATACCTTGATGTGTCCGTCCGCCCAGCTCACCCGTACCCCCCCCCCCTCCCTCAGACCTCATACCTTGATGTGTCCGTCCACCCAGCTCACCCGTACCCCCCTCAGACCTCATACCTTGATGTGTCCGTCCACCCAGCTCACCCGTACCCCCCTCAGACCTCAAACCTTGATGTGTCCGTCCGCCCAGCTCACCCGTACCCCCCTCCTCCCTCAGACCTCATACCTTGATGTGTCCGTCCATCCAGCTCACCCGTACCCCCCTCAGACCTCATACCTTGATGTGCCCGTCCACTCAGCTCACCCGTACCCCCCTCAGACCTCATATCTTGATGTGTCCGTCCACCCAGCTCACCCGTACCCCCTCAGACCTCATACCTTGATGTGACCGTCCACCCAGCTCACCCGTACCCCCCTCAAACCTCATTCCTTGATGTGTCCGTCCACCCAGCTCACCCATACCCCCTCAGACCTCACACCTTGGTGTGTCCGCCACCCAGCTCACCCCCACCCCCCTCAGACCTCATACCTTGATGGGCCCGTCCACTCAGCTCACCCGTACCCCCCTCAGACCTCATATCTTGATGTGTCCGTCCACCCAGCTCACCCGTACCCCCTCAGACCTCATACCTTGATGTGTCCGTCCACCCAGCTCACCCGTACCCCCCTCAGACCTCAGACCTTGATGTGTTCGTCCGCCCAGCTCACCCGTACCCCCCCCCCCTCCCTCAGACCTCATACCTTGATGTGTCCGTCCACCCAGCTCACCCGTACCCCCCTCAGACCTCAGACCTTGATGTGTTCGTCCGCCCAGCTCACCCGTACCCCCCCCCTCCCTCAGACCTCATACCTTGATGTGTCCGTCCACCCAGCTCACCCGTACCCCCCTCAGACCTCATACCTTGATGTGTCCGCCCACCCAGCTCACCCGTACCCCCTCAGACCTCATACCTTGATGTGTCCGCCCACCCAGCTCACCCGTACCCCCTCAGACTTCATACCTTGATGTGTCCGTCCACCCAGCTCACCCGTACCCCCCTCAGACCTCATACCTTGATGTGTCAATCCACCCAGCTCACCCCCATCCCCCTCAGACCTCATACCTTGATGTGTCCGTCCATCCAGCTCACCCGTACCCCCCTCAGACCTCATACCTTGATGTGTCCGTCCGCCCAGCTCACCCGTACCCCCCCCCCCTCCCTCAGACCTCATACCTTGATGTGTCCGTCCATCCAGCTCACCCGTACCCCCCTCAAACCTCATACCTTGATGTGTCCGACCACTCAGCTCACCGTACCCCCTCAGACCTCATACCTTGATGTCTGCGTCCACCCAGCTCACCCGTACCCCTCTCCCCCCCCCCCCCCCCTCAGACCTCATACCTTGATGTGCCCGTCCACCCAGCTCGTCCAGAACTGGCGGTACTCGCTGCAGGACAGAATTTCAGGCGTGTCCACGAAAACGTCCTCCTCTGCCTGCAACATTTATACATGGCATTAAAAAATCCAGCCATGCTGCCGCACCATATTCCTTCACACATTAAGCACATGTGCAAGTAATGACATAAATTCTCAAACTCTTCTTTTTTTTTCTTGAACGCAGAATGAATAACGTGGCTAAAACTATTAAAAAAAGATACATTTTAAAAATTCAAAATGGCTGCTTACTAGGGATGTGGCGGTTTACCGTTTTGGACGGTTATACGTGAAGGTGGCGGTTCGGTTAAACCGAACCGTGCTCTGTGGAAAACCGCGGTTCATTTTCGGTTTTTAATTAACATTATTTTTGTTTCTCTCAGGACCATTTTTAACTGCTATGAATGTTTCAGCTCACTATTTCAGCGCAGCATTATTTTACACTTCCAGATGAGTTCCTTTTTTCAGTTAAGCAAAGTGTTTACTTTTCACGTTCTAGAATAAAAACAGGAAATTACTTGGGATATATTTAATTTATATATATTTGCATAGTCTGAAAAAACCGAAACCGAACCGAAAAAACCGCGGATTTTTCTTTAAAAACCGAAACTGAACCGAACCGGACTCATCAGTGACGGATCACATCACTACTGCTTACGTTGACGGTTTTGCGGATGGCCGATTTCATGTTCTCCCATCCGCCGATAACCACTTCCGTCGTACTACTTCCGGTCTCGTACGGGATCATGGCGAGGGCTAAGTGCGCGTCGGTGCAAACCTTGACGGCGAACTTGATGCTTGTTTGGCCGACCACACTCAGCCACTGCTCCGTGTAGCCATAGGTGCCCGAGATGCGACTCTCTATCACGGCGTCTGTAAACACGAGAAAAGGGTCACGACAAAGGTCGGGGTGGGGGTGGGGAGGGGTGGGGTGGTGGTGGGGGTGGAGGGGCGCTTACCACGCCGACGAAACTCAGTCACTGCTCCGTCTAACCACATCTGTCAGAGATGCGGCTCTTAACCGTCGATGATCACTTTCGGGGCAACGCATTAAATTTACAGAAATCTTTTCGACTGTAAAACTCTTATGTTATACCAGTGAGTTTCCAAATTGAGCCCGCAGTTGCGAATCATCAAAAACTAGTTGCGCCTCACTGTTTATCAGCGGCGCCACACTGTCTACCAGCGGCGCCACACCATTTACCAGCAGCGCCAGTTTACCATCGGCGCCACACTTTTTACCAGCGGCGCCACAGCATTTATCAGCAGCGACAGTTTACCAGCGGCGCCACACCATTTACCAGCAGCGCCAGTTTACCAGCGCGCCACTCTTTACCAGCGGCGCCCCAATGTTTACCAGCGGCGCCCCAATGTTTACCAGCGGCGCCACACTGACTACCAGCGGCGCCACACCATTTATCAGCAGCGCCAGTTTACCAGCGGCGCCACACTGTTTACCAGCAGCGCCAGTCTACCAGCGGCGCCACACTGTTTACCAGCGACGCCCCAATGTTTACCAGCAGCGCCAGTCTACCAGCGGCGCCACACTGTTTACCAGCGGCGCCACACTGTTTACCAGCGGCGCCACACTGTTTACCAGCGGCGTCACACTGTTTATACCAGCGGCGCCACCACAGCCGGAGAAAGCAATGGTTTTTACCGGGTTCATGCACGATGTCCCACACAGCGTCGCCCGTGTTAGTGTAAGTGCAAATGCCGACCGAATTCACGGTGTGCATGTCTGCCATGTAGCCAGTTGTTAGGATCCTGAAAAAAAAAAGATCAAAACGAACTAGAACAGTGTCACGGCGGAACTGATATGCCCACCATCTATTTCATCTCCAGCTCTAGTCTGTATAAAAGATTGTTCGAATTTGACAAACAATGTCAACGGAAATTGGGAATGTTGTCTACTACAGTCGTATTTAGAAGGTATTTGTCTAACATTCCGCCTCATTTAAAGATCTTAGAAGTGTTTTAAAGTGCTGTTTTAACACTGCTTCCACTTATAACAAACATATTTCTTTTCAAAAGGACATCGTGGCATAAACACTTGTATTTTGCTTTAAGAAGACGAGATACAAGGAGACATTCAACAAAACTCACCGGGACTTACAACCAGGCATTCCCAACCAATCAGATTTCCTCAAATTACTCAACTGTATAGGACATGCCCACCAAGCATTCCCAACCAATCAGATATCCTGATATTGTTCAATTGTACAGCCACACACACAACCAGGCATTCCCAACCAATCAGATTTCCTCAAATTACTCAACTGTATAGGACATGCCCACCAAGCATTCCCAACCAATCAGATATCCTGATATTGTTCAATTGTACAGCCACACACACAACCAGGCATTCCCAACGAATCAGATACCCTCAAATTGTTCAACTGTACAGCAGCACGCCCACCAAGCATTCCCAACCAATCAGATATCCTCAAATTGTTCAGTTATAAAACACACGCCCACCAAATCCTCCCAACCAATCAGATGCCCTCAAATTGTTCAACTGTACAGCAGCACGCCCACCGAGCATTCCTAACCAATCAGGTATCCTCAATTTGTTCAGCTATACACGACACACACAGGGCTAGGCCAAGTCACGCATCATGATCCCTATCTACACACAAAGACGCTGAGGGGGGGGGGGGAGGGGAGGGGGGGGCCCTTACGTGGAGGCATAGAGCTCGCCGGTACCCAAGCTCACGGTCTTATTGTCCCACGACACCCAGAAACTGCGCTTCTCATAGCAATTCAGCACATCCGGGGTCTTGGTGGCCACGATGTCCGAGCCCTTGACGCTGCTTTTGATTCGTGTCCTGCGACAAAGTAACACCAGCCAGATAAAACACCATTAAAAAGCACTAGACCATCTATATCTACAGTGCCAAAAAGCACTTCCTCTTCATTTCCCTCACCCTCCTATAGTTTTAGTACAAGGGCGTTTTAACGGCGCAAGAAGCAGGGGTTCTTTGTTTAGGTTTCTCGCTTTAACCTACTATCGTGCAGGACAATGAATTGCAACTCCGAGGCAATTTGAGTCTCAGTTCAAAATCATGAACTACTAAATGTAACACCCATACATGGGAACGGGGTCGAAAAAAAGCCGGAAAATTTTACCATACATGGGAACGGGGTCGAAAAAAAGCCGGAAAATTTTACCATACATGGGAACGGGGTCGGAAAAAAAAGCCGGAAAATTTTACCATACATGGGAACGGGGTCGAAAAAAAGCCGGAAAATTATACCATACATGGGAACGGGGTCGAAAAAAAGCCGGAAAATTATACCATACATGGGAACGGGGTCGGAAAAAAGCCGGAAAATTATACTATACATGGGGACGTGGTCGAAAAAAAAGTGGTCCATTTGACAAAAAAAAAAAGCCGGAAAAGCCGGAAGATTCCGATGTATAAACATCTGGGTAATGTGGTGTTTAACTTCATGTTTTTATGACTGAGCGGACTTACTTTTGGTTTTCCTCGCCGCCAATGATGACCTCGTACGTGTCGGTGTCCGTCTGTCCGCGCCACGCCGACAGCGCCAGGCGGGCGTTGTAGCAGGTCTGTACCGTAAACCGGATGTACGTGTTCACCGGATCGTACCACATGTGCTCGTAAACGGTGGCGTCGTCGTTCGTCAAGCGCGTCACCGTGTTTCCTTGTGAACAGAAGCATCGGTATAGGATGCCTAGACCCTCAAAACTAGCTCCACATAAAACATTTTTTGAACCTGAAATCTGGGACGAAACGCAGAAATTTTTTTCCTGTTTCTGACTTCTGCATTGCGATGTGTGGATGGGAGGGTTAAAATGAATCGTGATTCGCTGTAAAAGATGAATACTTATTCCTAACCTCAGCACCCCCCCCCCTCCCTTTTCCCTCCGCACCCCCCCCCCCCCATCCCCGGGGTAATTTACGTCACAGTATTGAGCACTCCTCTCCCCCCTCCTTCCACCTTTCCTCCGCACCCCTCGGGGGGGGGGGGATTTACGTCACAATGTTCCAATAACGAGCTGTCCTACCTGCCAACGTGAGAAAGTCAAACACTCCATACTCCTCATGGGCCGTATCCACGGCAACGCTTTTAATCGTCTTTGGTGCGGGGTCAGTCCAGTTCAGCAACGACCCGCTAAAAACGTCGCCTCCTTGTCCCAACTCGATTTTGGCATTCTGCCAAGAGATCCAGAAAGTTCGCATATGGTCGCAGTTCAGGAGTCCAGTTCGATGGAGAGATGCTTCTACTGTTCCATAAATCCCATTTCTACAGAAAATAAAAACATTATTGTTCCATGGTTAACATGGCAGACGACTGGATTTCCAACTTCCGGTTTCTCATTTCCGGCAGACTGCTCTTACGGAACATTAGTTGTTGTTGACCTTTCGACAAATGTTACTCAAAAAAAAAAAAAAAATCAGCATTGTCAATGCGATGAACGAGTCTTTATACTCACTCACAATAAGTACCTGCTGAGTCAGAGTATCTTCTTGTTACGATACTCGACATGTCACACAGACCGTAAGTACATACCCTGGTACTTGATGTTGTGATACTCGACATGTCACACAGACCGTAAGTACATACCCTGGTACTTGATGTTGCGATACTCGACATGTCACACAGACTGCAAGTACATACCCTGGAACTTGATGCTGTGATACTCGACATGTCACACAGACCGTAAGTACACACCCTGGAACTTGATGTTGCGATACTCGACATGTCACACAGACCGTAAGTACATACTCTGGTACTTGATGCTGTGATACTCGACATGTCACACAGACTGCAAGTACATACCCTGGAACTTGATGCTGTGATACTCGACATGTCACACAGACCGTAAGTACACACCCTGGAACTTGATGTTGCGATACTCGACATGTCACACAGACCGTAAGTACATACTCTGGTACTTGATGCTGTGATACTCGACATGTCACACAGACTGCAAGTACACACCCTGGTACTTGATTTTGTGATACTCGACATGTCACACAGACCGTAAGTACACGCCCTGGTACTTGATGTTGTGATACTCGACATGTCACACAGACCGTAAGTACACGCCCTGGTACTTGATGTTGTGATACTCGACATGTCACACAGACCGTAAGTACACGCCCTGGTACTTGATGTTGTGATACTCGACATGTCGCACAGACCGTAAGTACATACCCTGGTACTTGATGTTGTGATACTCGACATGTCACACAGACCGTAAGTACATACCCTGGTACTTGATGCTGTGATACTCGACATGTCACACAGACCGTAAGTACATACTCTGGTACTTAATGTTGTGATACTCGACATGTCACACAGACCGTAAGTACATACTCTGGTACTTGATGTTGTGATACTCGACATGTCACACAGACCGTAAGTACACGCCCTGGTACTTGATGTTGTGATACTCGACATGTCACACAGACCGTAAGTACACGCCCTGGTACTTGATGTTGTGATACTCGACATGTCGCACAGACCGTAAGTACATACCCTGGTACTTGATGTTGTGATACTCGACATGTCACACAGACCGTAAGTACATACCCTGGTACTTGATGCTGTGATACTCGACATGTCACACAGACCGTAAGTACATACTCTGGTACTTGATGTTGTGATACTCGACATGTCACACAGACCGTAAGTACATACTCTGGTACTTGATGTTGTGATACTCGACATGTCACACAGACCGTAAGTACACACCCTGGTACTTGATGTTGTGATACTCGACATGTCACACAGACCGTAAGTACATACCCTGGTACTTGATGTTGTGATACTCGACATGTCACACAGACCGTAAGTACACACCCTTGTACTTGATGTTGTGATACTCGACATGTCACACAGACCGCAAGTACATACCCTGGTACTTGATGTTGTGATACTCGACATGTCGCACCGACCGTAAGTACATACCCTGGTACTTGATGTTGTGATACTCGACATGTCACACAGACCGTAAGTACATACCCTGGTACTTGATGTTGTGATACTCGACATGTCACACAGACCGTAAGTACATACCCTGGTACTTGATGTTGTGATACTCGACATGTCACACAGACCGCAAGTACATACCCTGGTACTTAATGTTGTTGCAACTATTTCATTTTTACAATTATATTAATTGCAATTAAGATAGCAAGTAAATATTAGAAACTAAGACCGAAACCAACTACTTATCGAGTCTCTTTGCACAATTAAATTAGCAAAACTGCTCTTGGAATCAATAAAATAAACTCAAAAATAAACTCGTTTTGTTTGAAAATATAATGTCCTTTTAACAATCTCCAGCATTCCATATACAGGCACAGCGTAGATTTTGCTGGTCGTTGACTAGTTAGTCCAGCCACGGGACCAGAAATGTGCTAGTCAATTCTAGTCTTAGCAACATCTCACTTTTCCCTAACCCAAATCTGTTTAGATCTATATAATCTGGGTCAGCACATGAAAATTTCTATTCATAAATAAAGGAATTTATAATGAACTAGATCAGTGTGCAAAGCTCACATATTCCCCACAGGCGCCCCCCTCCCCCCATCAGTTAAGCACGGCCATCAATAGTCAATCAAGAGCTGAAATTTTCAGCTGGTCCATTTTCCTTGGACGAACCTGGCCAATTTACAATACCGATCTGTGTTTGTTCCCATAGAAGCTACATACCAAGTTTCATTAAAATCCTTGCAGGAGTTTTTAAGTTATCGTGTTAACAAGTTTTGATGACAGACCGACCGACAGACCGACAGACCGACACGCGGTCGATCGCATATATTCCCTGTGAGGAATAAAAGATTGTTAGTACGACTTGACACTGACCTGATGGAGGTGAGGTCCCCAGTTTTCTCCTCTATAACGACCTCGTAGCCACCGGCGTGTATGTTATGGGCAGTCTGGGCGAGGAAAACGTGCACGCTCTTGCAGGCCTGGACGGAGAAGACGACACTCGTCTCGCCAGCCACGCCCATGGCGAAGCGCTCGTAGCCGTACTCCCCGTACGTGTTCACGCGCGTCCACTTGGCTGCGGGAATAAGCCACGCCCCCAACAATCAATAACAACCATATAAAGCCACGCCCCCAACAGTCAATAACAACATCCATATAAAGCCACGCCCCCAACAGTCACTAACAACAATCATATAAGGCCACGCACCCAACAACCAATAACAACAACCATATAAAGCCACAGCCCCCCCCCCTACCCCGACCCCCACGTCAATAACAGCAACCATATAAAGCCACGCCCCAACGTCAACAACAAAAACCATATAAAGCCACGCCCCCAACGTCAACAACAAAAACCATATAAAGCCACGCCCCCAACGTCAACAACAAAAACCATATAAAGCCACGCCCCCAACGTCAACAACAAAAACCATGTAAAGCCACGCCCCCAACGTCAACAACAAAAACCATATAAAGCCACGCCCCCAACGTCAAGAACAAAAACCATATAAAGCCACGCCCCAACGTCAACAACAAAAACCATATAAAGCCACGCCCTCAATGTCAACAACAAAAACCATATAAAGCCACGCCCCCAACGTCAACAACAAAAACCATATAAAGCCACGCCCCCAATGTCAGCAACAAAAACCATATAAAGCCACGCCCCCAACGTCAACAACAAAAACCATATAAAGCCACGCCCCCAACGTCAATAACAAAAACCATATAAAGCCACGCCCCCAACGTCAACAACAAAAACCATATAAAGCCACGCCCCCAACGTCAACAACAAAAACCATATAAAGCCACGCCCCCAACGTCAATAACAAAAACCATATAAAGCCACGCCCCCAACGTCAACAACAAAAACCATATAAAGCCACGCCCCCAACGTCAACAACAAAAACCATATAAAGCCACGCCCCCAACGTCAACAACAAAAACCATATAAAGCCACGCCCCCAACGTCAACAACTCAACAAGAAAAACCATATAAAGCCACGCCCCCAACGTCAACAACAAAAACCATATAAAGCCACGCCCCCAACGTCAACAACAAAAACCATATAAAGCCACGCCCCCAACGTCAACAACAAAAACCATATAAAGCCACGTCCCCAACGTCAACAACAAAAACCATATAAAGCCACGCCCCCAACGTCAACAACAAAAACCATATAAAGCCACGTCCCCAACGTCAACAACAAAAACCATATAAAGCCACGCCCCCAACGTCAACAACAAAAACCATATAAAGCCACGCCCCCAACGTCAACAACAAAAACCATATAAAGCCACGTCCCCAACGTCAACAACAAAAACCATATAAAGCTACGCCCCCAACGTCAACAACAAAAACCATATAAAGCCACGCCCCCAACGTCAACAACAAAAACCATATAAAGCCACGCCCCCAACGTCAATAACAAAAACCATATAAAGCCACGCCCCCAACGTCAGTACCACAAGCCATAAAAGCCACGCCCCCAACGTCAACAACAAAAACCATATAAAGCCACGCCCCCAACGTCAACAACAAAAACCATATAAAGCCACGCCCCCAACGTCAACAACAAAAACCATATAAAGCCACGCCCCCAACGTCAATAACAAAAACCATATAAAGCCACGCCCCCAACGTCAGTACCACAAGCCATAAAAGCCACGCCCCAAACGTAATAACAACTACATAAAGCAACGCATTTCAGTTCACAGTTAAATCAGTTTTACAACGAACAGACCCAAGACTATCAGTGAATCTCAATTTTTTAATGGCAATGTATCGGAGATACTCTTCGAGGTCTGCCGTTGGGTCAATCAAAAATACCACTCGCACATCCGGACGCATATTTTTAAACAGTTGCTTATTTACATTAAATATATAGAATAACCAACACGAATCTATTGGGCTCAATACAAACTAGAATGCCTACCTGAGCCAAACATTGGCTTATGTTAGATTAAATTTATAGGATAACTAATACCAAAATCTAAAGTGCAAACATTAAATGGGCCTTACTCCTTGCCATGGGGAACTGCCACTTGGCGTTGTCGTCAGGGCTACCGGTGACTGACAGCAGTCTGACGGGCTCCATGTGATCGCTGACGTGCGTCAGGAGCGTATTCCCTAGCGGCAGGCCCGTGCCCAGGTCTACGCCGTGATTCAGTACAAGCCAGAAGGCCACGTAGCTCGTGCACTGTAGAATGCCTGGGAGCAAAATAAGGGGAGAAAAACATCAAGGTTACGCCAGACACTATATCATATGTCTAAAACACCCGAGTATATAAAGGCAGTCCCGTATAAAGAAACGTGTGTGAAACGCGGTAGCAAGGTGTGCGTAAACGTCAGAGATGACGTCAGGGAGGAGTCACAGTGACGACAGGAGGTTTACAACTAAAGACTGATTTGCGTAACCTTGTCATTGATGCAATACACTTATTATGACAAAAACCAAAGAGAAAACAACTTATGGTTTATTTCGCATTTTAGGACACGATTTTAGGACACGATTTTAGGACACGATTTTAGGACACGTCTTATAATAGTGATAGACAATGGTCTGATCTAGTTCTGCACTGGATTCAGTCACTGTCCGAAGGAAATCGTCGCTGCGTGGTCCGTGAATAAACTTCGACATATCCACAGATACAATAATAGGTACTCCAGTCCCTGATCTATCCCTAATATAACCCGTCTGTAATACCTTGAGATTTATACTCAAATCATTTTAATATCTTTTTCAGCGTTCAGGAATTGCTTTTACAGAACTCTTACACACAAGAAAATGTGAAATAATAAATACTGGAGTTGTGCAGCCCTATACCGCACCTGGGGTCAGCTTCGTACGCGTGTACTAGGCCCTAGCCCTAGCCCGCACCTGGGGTCAGCTTCGCACGCGTGTAATTGACCCTAGCCCTAGCCCGCACCTGGGGTCAGCTTCGCACGCGTGTACTAGACCCTAGCCCTAGCCCACACCTGGGGTCAGCTTCGCACGCGTGTACTAGACCCTAGCCCTAGCCCACACCTGGGGTCAGCTTCGCACGCGTATACTAAGCCCCTAGCCCTAGCTCGCACCTGGAGGCAGCTTCGCACGCGTATACTAGACCCTAGCCCTAGCCCACACCTGGGATCAGCTTCGTACGCGTGTACCAGACCCTAACCCTAGCCCGCACCTGGGATTAGCTTCGCACGCGTATACTAGACCTCAGGCCTAGCCCGCACCTGGGGTCAGTTTCGCACGCGTATACTAGACCCTAGCCCTAGCCCGCACCTGGGGTCAGCTTCGTACGCGTATACTAAACCCTAGCCCTAGCCCGTACCTGGGATCAGTTTCGTACGAGTATAATACACACCTAGCCCTAGCCCACACCTGGGGTCAGCTTCGCACGCGTATACTAGGCCTTAGCCCTAGCCCACACCTGGGGTCAGCTTCGCACGCGTATACTAGACCCTAGCCCTAGCCCACACCTGGGGTCAGCTTCGCACGCATATACTAAACCCTTAGCCCTAGCCCGCACCTGGGGTCAGCTTCGCAAGCGTGTACTAGACCCTAGCCCTAGCCCGCACCTGGAGTCAGCTTCGCACGCGCATACTTGACCCTAGCCCTAGCCCACACCTGGGGTCAGCTTCGTACGCGTATACTAGACCCTAGCCCTAGCCGGCAAATGGGGTCAGCTTCGCACGCGTATACTAGACACTAGCCCTAGCCCGCACCTGCAGTCAGCTTCACACGCGCATACTCGACCCTAGCCCTAGCCCACACCTGGAGTCAGCTTCGCACGCGTGTACTAGACCCTAGCCCTAGCCCGCACCTGGGGTCAGCTTCGCACGCGCATACTAGACCCTAGCCCTAGCCCTCACCTGGGGTCTTGGCACTCGCCACCACGATGTCGTTCTCCAGGTACTGTATTTCAGAGTTGCTGACAGCACCAAGTTTGAGCACGGACTCGGGAGCAACCACCTAATAAGAAAAAACAAATCAACGCTACTTTTATAAGCCGGTCCGTGGTTAAATGCCAGCCCGTGGTTAAATGCCAGCCCATGGTTAAATGCCAGCCCGTGGTTAAATGCCAATCCGTGGTTAAATGCCAGCCCGTGGTTAAATGCCAGTCCGTGGTTAAATGCCAGTCCGTGGTTAAATGCCAGCCCGTGGTTAAATGCCAGCCCGTGGATGGCTTAAAAGTTCTTTTTAGTCATGACATAATAAAATTAGCAGTCAAACCTGAACATTTCTTAGTCTTTTTTCAATATAAAAACAAAAACGTCTTGTACTTTTTTCAAGGAAACATTGGCATTACAGTAGTCAAGGAAACACTGGCATTACAGTAGTCAAGGAAACACCGGCATTACAGTAGTCAAAGAAACACTGGCATTACAGTAGTCAAGAAAACACTGGCATTACAGTAGTCAAGAAAACACTGGCATTACAGTAGCCAAGGAAATACCGGCATTACAGTAGTCAAGAAAACACTGGCATTACAGTAGCCAAGGAAACACTGGCATTACAGTAGCCAAGAAAACACTGGCATTACAGTAGCCAAGGAAACACCGGCATTACAGTAGTCAAGAAAACACTGGCATTACAGTAGCCAAAGAAACACTGGCATTACAGTAGCCAAGGAAACACTGGCATTACAGTGGTCAGGTATTGCAACGGCTAGAATTTTAACATAAAGTATAGACGCACCGGCGGATACAGATTTTAGCCAAGGGGGGGGAGGAGGGGCTGGGGGTTCAAAAACTCACCCGAAGTAGCGACTTTACCAGTCAAACATTTTGTTGAAAATACCAAGGTTAACAGTCTAAATATTTCCGCCATTTAAAAGGGGAGGGGGGGGGGGGGGGGGGCAGGGGGTTAACCGCTGAACCCCACCCTACCCTCTTGGATACGCCACTGATTAGGCTAAGATTTTCGCAGGAAGTTTAGAAGCATAAGAAACACTGTACGAGCACGTCGAATTAATAGTAATCTTGGAATAAAATAAATATGACTGTAATGTATGTTCGAAACTTGATGTAAAGCAGTTTGAGCAGTTGCTTCAACTGGGAAGTCACTATATAAGAAAACCCACTATTATTAGTATTATTTATTTATTAAGTGGGGGGGGGGGGCTAAATATAGCACTAGACGCACCGTAGTGTGGTACATGCCCAGACGGACTTCGTCACACGCCATGACGTCAAACAGGACGTACTCATTGCGGGTGTAGGGCGCTATCCACGCCGTGCTGTATTCCATCCCTGCGTCCGCCTTCAGGCTCATCACATTCCCTACGCGCAAGAAAATAGTTCCCTTACTTATCACCACCGAAATCACTGACTAAATTATTGCCAGGGAAGTAATGCGATTTCAAGAATCTTTCAAACAATAACAATTTAAATATTATTTCAGTGAACTTGAGAGATGACGAGCGTTAATTAAACAGTGTTGGTATTCTCATAAACGCAGGAATTCCTGCCAATTCAACATATGAGAGCTTGCCTCGATGGCTTCCGAAGTACCACTCGCCGATCTGCGACTCGGTGGAGAAGGCCAGGGCTGCCACCTGGAGGCCTGTGTCCGGCAGATTGTGAGCAATCACCGTGTTCAGTCGTAGTGTCTGAAAATAGAAACACGCCAGCCATCACGAACACGCCATCACGAACACGCCATCACGAACACGCTGGCAATCACGAACACGCTCGCCATCACGAACACGCCATCACGAACACGCTGGCAATCACGAACACGCTCGCCATCACGAACACACCATCACGAACACGCTCGCCATCACGAACACGCCATCACGAACACGCCATCACGAACAAGCTGGTCATCACGATCACGCTGGCCATCACGAACACGCTCGCCATCACGAATACGCCATCACGAACACGCCATCACGAACACGACATCGCGAACATGCTCGCCATCACGAACACGCCACCACGAACACGCCGACACGAACAAGCTGGTCATCACGATCACGCTGGCCATCACGAATACGCTCGCCATCACGAACACGCCATCACGAACACGCCATCACAAAAATGCTCGCCATCACGAACACGCCATCACGAACACGCTCGCCATCACCATATCTTGTCCACATTGTCCAAGTTCGCACAGTACAAAACCAATGAAATGCACTGAGAAGATGTAGCAACTACAGCCAACCAGGGCTGTAATTATTAAGGGTTCAAGGTCAAAATGCTCCTTCAATCTGGCAACGAAGGAATTCCGTTCTCAGGACGTGAATATGTAATCCAGGAATGAACTTTTTTTAAATACATTAGTAACGTTTTATTAAGGTAATGCGGTTTGTCAAAGTTAAGGGTTCCTACCGTGTCAATGCCGGCCTCAAGCAGTCCACGCTGTCACTGTCTACGTTTTGTCCGTCGACGTTTTGTCCATCGACGTTTTGTCCCGATACCTAATGTGGGTTGCTGAGGGGGAGGGGGTTTACTGTGCCGACGCCGGCTTCTAGCAAGTCCACGCTGTCACCGTCTACGTTTTGTCCGTCGACGTTTTGTCCATCGACGTTTTGTCCCGATACCTAATGTGGGATGCTGAGGGGGAGGGGGTTTACTGTGCCGACGCCGGCTTCTAGCAGTCCACGCTGTCACCGTCTACGTTTTGTCCGTCGACGTTTTGTCCATCGACGTTTTGTCCCGATACCTAATGTGGGTTGCTGAGGGGGAGGGGGTTTACTGTGCCGACGCCGGCTTCTAGCAGTCCACGCTGTCACCGTCTACGTTTTGTCCGTCGACGTTTTGTCCATCGACGTTTTGTCCCGATACCTAATGTGGGTTGCTGAGGGGGAGGGAGCGGAGGGGGCGGAGGGGGGAGGGGGAGGGGAGGGGGGGTTTACCGTGCCAGTGCCGGCTTCTAGCAGCGAGTCCTTCCAGCTGATCCAGAGATAGACCTCGCTGTCACACAGCAACGTATCCGTGTTCTGCCGCGTCGTCACCGTCTGTGAAAAACGACAAGTACGGCAGGACCTTGTCCTTGACCTTGTCCTTGCTGATCACGCGACTGATATACACGTGATTAGCCAACACCTAACCCCTTGCTTAACCAACCGTCATCCATTGGTTCCAGCCATATTCTCCCATTTTACTATTCGGCTACACTGTGTACAGTATGTTCATAACAAGTAAATTGTCTTTACTATTCCAAGTTCTGAATAGCAATAGAATTTAAGCTTCTCAATTTATACAAGACTCTGGCCTTCAATCCTTTTCCCTTTCACAGATTTTAGCAGTTTATTTTTAATAAAAATCACCACGGCATAGATTTAGAAGTAGCCCAAGGAAAGCTTGAATTCTAGAGGGCTATTGGCTACACAAATAATGCTTACGTCACCATTGTTGTCAAGGAAGCTGATCTGGTCATTGCTGAAGTGCACTTGCATATTGCCAGCGGTGTGAGTCACCCCTAGGGCGGTGCTGAGGAGTACGTACGCAGTAGGGCACGTCTTCAGCCCGAATACGATCCCGTCCTGCCCCGGCACTGTCATCCAGTACTGGTCGTAACTCTTGGAAGCAATCGTTTTGCTCGAAATCCGATCACCTGCGGAGGGGAAAAAAGTCTCAACGGAGGGCCACTCACGTATTAGCTGGTTCCCATGGGTGTCCACGATACCAAGTACCCCCACACTCACACCCCCGTCCCCTCCCCCCCCCCCCCCCGCGGAGTTAGCGATCGGCTGCGGAGGGAAAAAGTCCCAGGGGAGTAATGACCCAGGCAGGCTACTCACGCATCAGCTGGTTACCACGCGTCTCAACGATACCAAGTGCCCCCCCCCTACTCGAGGAGTTACCCATCCCAGGGTTGTTACGACCCAGGCGGGCTACTTACACATGAGCTGGCTACCATGCGCGGCCATGATACCAAGTACCCCCCCTCCCCCTACCCGCGGAGTTACCGCCCCCCCCCCCCCCTGCGGAGGGAAAAGTTCCAGAGCTGTTACAACCCAGGCAGGCCACTCACGCATCAGCTGGTTACCATGCGCGGCCATGATACCAAGTACCCCCCTCCCCCTACCCGCGGAGTTACCGCCCCCCCTGCGGAGGGAAAAGTTCCAGAGCTGTTACGACCCAGGCGGGCCACTCACGTATCAACTGGTTACCACGCGTCTCAACGATACCAAGTGCCCCCCCCCCCTACCCGCGGAGTTACCGCCCCCCCCCCCCCTGCGGAGGGAAAAGTTCCAGAGCTGTTACGACCCAGGCGGGCCACTAACGTATCAACTGGTTACCACGCGTCTCAACGATACCAAGTGCCCCCCCCCCCCTACTCTTGGAAGCAATCGTTTTGCTCGAAATCCGATCACCTGCGGAGGGGAAAAAAGTCTCAACGGAGGGCCACTCACGTATTAGCTGGTTCCCATGGGTGTCCACGATACCAAGTACCCCCACACTCACACCCCCGTCCCCCCCCCCCCCCCCGCGGAGTTAGCGATCGGCTGCGGAGGGAAAAAGTCCCAGGGGAGTAATGACCCAGGCAGGCTACTCACGCATCAGCTGGTTACCACGCGTCTCAACGATACCAAGTGCCCCCCCCCCCCCCTACTCGAGGAGTTACCCATCCCAGGGTTGTTACGACCCAGGCGGGCTACTTACACATGAGCTGGCTACCATGCGCGGCCATGATACCAAGTACCCCCCTCCCCCTACCCGCGGAGTTACCGCCCCCCCCCCCCCCCTGCGGAGGGAAAAGTTCCAGAGCTGTTACAATCCAGGCAGGCCACTCACGCATCAGCTGGTTACCATGCGCGGCCATGATACCAAGTACCCCCCTCCCCCTACCCGCGGAGTTACCGCCCCCCCCCCCTGCGGAGGGAAAAGTTCCAGAGCTGTTACGACCCAGGCGGGCCACTCACGTATCAACTGGTTACCACGCGTCTCCACGATACCAAGTGCCCCCACCCTTCCCCCATGGGGTTGCCGATACCCCGATACGAGTAGATACAGTGCTGGATCCAGAATTAAGGGACAGGATTTTCTATCTGGATCAGCCAACAATTTTTCCCCAACGTTCCTCAAATCTTGAGATTTCCTTAACGATCTGCAAATCAAGATTTCCTTAATGATCTGCAAATCTCGACATTCCCTGAACGACCAGGCTCCGTTTGGTTGGGAGGGGGCGGGAGGGGGGTAGGAGGGGGGTGGGAGGGGGGCAGGGAGCTGAGGAAGCAGTCGGCAGCAAAGGAAGGAGTTGGGGCAAGGGCGGGAGGTGGCGGGTGGGGGGGGGGGACGGGGGGCTAGTTGAAGGACTCGTCTGAAAAGACCTGCTCTGTGTCACAAAAAAAACTCTTTTCATACCAGAGTAACACGGGGCTCACCTGTCTGCATGTAACAGTAACACGGGGCTCACCTGTCTGTATGTAACAGGAACACGGGGTTCACCTGTCTGCATGTAACAGGAACACGGGGCTCACCTGTCTGCATGTAACAGTAACATGGGGCTCACCTGTCTGCATGTAACAGTAACATGGGGCTCACCTGTCTGCATGTAACAGTAACACGAGGCTCATCTGTCTGCATGTAACAGTAACACGGGGCTCACGTGTCTGCATGTAACAGTAACATGGGGCTCACCTGTCTGCATGTAACAGTAACACGAGGCTCACCTGTCTGCATGTAACAGTAACACGAGGCTCATCTGTCTGCATGTAACAGTAACACGGGGCTCACGTGTCTGCATGTAACAGTAACATGGGGCTCACCTGTCTGCATGTAACAGTAACACGAGGCTCACCTGTCTGCATGTAACAGTAACACGGGGCTCACCTGTCTGCATGTAACAGTAACACGGGGCTCACCTGTCTGCATGTAACCGTAACACGGGGCTCACCTGTCTGCACGTAACAGTAACACGGGGCTCACCTGTCTGCATGTAACAGTAACATGGGGCTCACCTGTCTGCATGTAACCGTAACACGGGGCTCACCTGTCTGCATGTAACAGTAACATGGGGCTCACCTGTCTGCATGTAACAGTAACATGGGGCTCACCTGTCTGCATGTAACAGTAACACGAGGCTCATCTGTCTGCATGTAACAGTAACACGGGGCTCACGTGTCTGCATGTAACAGTAACATGGGGCTCACCTGTCTGCATGTAACAGTAACACGAGGCTCACCTGTCTGCATGTAACAGTAACACGAGGCTCATCTGTCTGCATGTAACAGTAACACGGGGCTCACGTGTCTGCATGTAACAGTAACATGGGGCTCACCTGTCTGCATGTAACAGTAACACGAGGCTCACCTGTCTGCATGTAACAGTAACACGGGTCTCACCTGTCTGCATGTAACAGTAACACGGGGCTCACCTGTCTGCATGTAACCGTAACACGGGGCTCACCTGTCTGCATGCAACAGTAACACGAGGCTCACCTGTCTGCATGTAACCGTAACACGGGGCTCACCTGTCTGCATGTAACTGTAACACGGGACTCACCTGTCTGCATGTAACAGTAACACGGGGCTCACCTGTTTGCATGTAACAATAACACGGGTCTCACCTGTCTGCATGTAACAGTAACACGGGGCTCACCTGTCTGCATGTAACAGTAACACGAGGCTCACCTGTCTGCATGTAACAGTAACACGAAGCTCACCTGTCTGCATGTAACAGTAACACGAGGCTCACCTGTCTGCATGTACACCTCCCACAGCGTGTACTCTGAGCTCTGGGCAAGCATGTCGGAATAGAAACTCAATGTGTTGACGACCTACAAAAAAAAAAAAAACAACACAATAGAACACAAAGCAGATTTTACACGGAAAATATTTCTGTTTCACTATTTTTTTCTTCAAATTTATGCATTTAAACCCCACAAACACATTTACAGATCGTTCACTGCGAGTGTCACGGATTAACCCTTAAGCTCAAATAAAAGTGATCAGAATCTCACAAACAGCTCATATTCTAGTCACAAACAGCTGATATTCTAGTCACAAACAGCTGATTTGCTAGTCACAACAAGCTGATATTCTAGTCACAAACTGCTCATATTCTAGTTACAAACTGCTCATATTCTAGTCACAAACAGCTCATATTCTAGTCACAAACGGCTCATATTCTAGTCACAAACAGCTCATATTCTAGTCACAAACAGCTCATATTCTAGTCACAAACAGCTCATATTCTAGCCGAAACTGGAGCCTAATGAGCGGCTTTATAGATAGCGGAAGGCCTGGAGCTTATACAGACCGTGGTGGCTTCGTCGTTGTAGTGTAGTATGGGGTCGTAGTTGTAACGTCCGCGGCCCACGGCCACGCTGCCCAAGTGATAGCTCAGCCAGAACTGGCGCTTGTTGTGGCAGTCCAGCAGGCGCGGGACGACTTCACTCGCGACGGTCGTGCCCTGGATGGTGGGGAAAACTAGAGCAGTGTGCATAGCCCACATATTCCCCACAGGCCCAACACCCAGTCGTTGTCACGGGATGGTCACTCTCATGTGTCGGTTGCTGTCACGTGTCAGTCGTCACACGACGGTTATTGTCATGTGACGGCCGTTGTCACGTGTCAGTCGTTGTCACATGGCAGTTATTGTCACGTGTCAGTTGTTGTCAGTTCTCGGTTCCTTTCATGTGTCAGTCGTCACGTGTCAATCGTTCGCACATAACGGTTATTATCATGTGTCAGCACTTGTTGCTTGTTATTCGAATATTTTTTTATACTTAATCTTTGAAAAGTTGAATGAAAATCAGTTCACCAAGCTTGTTACACCAAATAGTTCCGACGCCCTCAAATTCTTGCTTATTCTATATTTACATCTTCAGTTTTCAACATTATTAAATTTTGATTATATAACGGTGACTCCCAACCCATGGTATAGATCTCTCCAAAAGCTGGCCATATTTTTGACCTATCAACCCCGCACCCATAACTCCCACTTGGACAATCTGTATGCAAATCCCCAGAGAAGGCTACTCACAGCGCCGTCCCGGAGACTAACAGTGCTGTCTGCATAGCTGAACTTGAGATCAAACGCCATCTGTGACGCATCGCTGGAGGTGAAGAGGCCCACGTGATGCGTGTGACACGAGTTGACGGTGAACTCGAACACTCGACGCTCCGTGTTGAGCAGCACCGTGCCGTGGGTGTGATCCGGAAGCAGCTTGCTGACGTAGACATTGTCTGAGGTCAAGGTCAAGGGGGGGGGGAAAATTCCGTGAGCTTTTTTGTAGCAGATGTGAGAATATCGATGTTATACAACTCTAAGAAAATCACTTCTATGCCTGTGTTAAAATGTTGTGTTTATAATTAATTAAATAAATAAAAACCGGAAGTTGATTATTATTATTATTATTATCATTATTATTATTATCGATTTTGCGCATAAGAATTTCTAATAAACAGACCAAAACGATGGACAAAATTATTGCGTAATTTAGTAGTCTTTAAATTTATAATTGCTTCTTTTTATGTTTTTTTTTTACACTTACCAAAATCTTGACTAACAATCCATGAACCCGGATTCTCAAATTCAGAGCTGCCCAACTTCATGTAATTGACAGGGACCGGATCGTTATCCACTGCTTCAAGTAATACATTCTCCCCGACGATGTGACCTTGACCCAGTACAATGCGCTCTCCCCACTGCACCCAAAAATAGCGCATCTCTGAACAGTGCACCAGGTTCTCCTGGTGTGTGGAAGCCAGCGGATCACCGCCGCTCAGAGTCTTGGAGATGAATGTATAACTGCTCGTCTTGTCCTGGATCACAATGACGTAAAGATGAGCGAAATCCAGGGTGAGTGAGGAACTCAGGATGATCTCCGCTCCACAACAGGTCTGTACCTGGAACAGAACGGGTGCCCCTGTAACGCTAGGCTCAAGCCTCACCTTTTGTACACGATACAGCTTTTTCCGTGATTTCCTTGGCAACCATCATGAAAATTAGTCCAACCATCATGAAAATTAGTCCAATCATCATGAAAATTAGTCCAATCCTTTCTTTTAATTTAGAGCATATTTCAAAGACTGGAATGTTTAACAAACTTGAACCAACTGAATTTACTTTCACCAAAACAAACTAAATATCAGAAATTATTTCAAAGAAAAGACACTTTTGAATTAAAGACATGTCTAAACTTGAACGAGAAGGGCCCGGAAGTTACCTGGAAGACTTTACTGTTCCCCTCCACCGTCATAGCATAATTCAGAGAATAGCCTTCCCGCTCTTCTGCCGCCGTGTTCACTGTGATCAGGTGACCTGTCAATCAACACCAAGACAGGTGCTCGAACAGCCATCAGCCTTCCGTTACAATAAAATTTCAGCGATGTCAGCCATTTTCTAACAGTATTTTTTCAGCATTTTTTTTTTTGTCCCAAATTTTTTGTCGATACGACTGTAAAATAGTTCTTTTTAGGTATAACATTCAATTTGCTGTAGCAGAGCGAAACAACCTAAGATATATCGTCGGTTTGGTGCAAGAAGGGGGCAAGTACTTTTTTCTTACGAAAATACATGTTTTGGACAATAACGGGGCAAGTCGACTTATCCCCTTTTTGCACTAAAATTTTAGCTCAAATCAAGCCAATCTGTAATTGCAAAAAGGGGAAAAGTCGACTTGACCAATGATTGCCCAAAACACGTGTTTTCATAAGAAAAAAAGTACTTGCCCCTCTTCTTTCAACAAACCCCCTATATCATGTCCACACAATTGAAAAACTAAAATAATATAATACTTTAACATGCAATGTAATGCACTATACATATAAAATGCAGATCCATTTAATTCCACATAGACGGCAGCTGAGGTCTCACCCACAGCTTGCGGAATAACCCACTCCAGGCCTTCCGCAGACGAACCCGGCTCCATGTTGTCAACGGCCAATGACGTCACAGCGAGCACCTGTTCCGCTGTCAAGGTCACCTCCTCCCCAAGGACGTTCTCTCCCACTGTCTCGCCGCTACCGAACGCGATGACGCTGTGTCCCCATGACAACCAGAAGAGCTTGTAGCCGTCACAGGACAGTAGGTCGGGTGTCGAGAACGTCTCGTCCACTATCGGGTTGGTCGCGTCGTCTTTGTACACCTGTAATAACAGGCAGCCTTCAGGTTGAAAAAAAAAACAAGAGCAGTGTGCATAGCCCATATATTCCCCACAGCCCCCCCCCCCCCACCCCCTCCATCAGTTAAACACGGCCATGAATAGTTGAAATTTTCCAAGTCCACCTGGTCCGTTTTCCTTGGACGAACCTGGCCCATTTACAATACCGATCTGTGTTTGTTCCCATAGAAGCTACATACCCAGTTTCATTAAAATCCTTGCAGTAGTTTTCAAGTTATCGTGTTAACAAGCTCTTGATGACAGACCGACCGACAGACCGACAGACCAACAGGCACAAGCGGTCGATCGCTTATATCCCCCCCCCCCCTGTGGGGAATAAACAAGCACGACACAGCTCATTTGTCTGCGGCAAACATCTCCGGGGTCACAACGCTTAACGACGGCAGCGGACTTCAGGTTTTTTAGTGGGGGGGGCGGGAAGGGGGAGGGGTAGGTGGGAGTCAGTGGGTGGGGGGGGAGGAACAGGGGGGGGGGCAACAATGGAAAATAGGAAGCAATCAGTATCGGACGATATAAGGTAAAGCAGTTATCACTCTATAACACCATCATGGTGAGAATTGTTTCTGAAAACGGAGACCCGGAATGTCCCCAGCACCACCACCGCCAATGCGACGGAGCTCAAACATGACCAAAGCAAATCGAGAGCGAAGAGTGTGGCTGGTTTATGTTTCAGCCATCAAGTGGCTTTAATACTGAGCAAAGCCCCCCCCCCCCCCCCCGCCCCCACCTTCCCCCTCCGTTGCCCGTAGCACTGGTAGCACAATCCTCGAAGGAGAACAGTGCGCAAAGGCTTTTTTTTTTTTTTTTTTTATTTCATGATTTTTCCTACAAATATATTCTTTTGTAAGTTATATACTTTTGCGCTCCTCTACGATATTTTTGCACTCCTCTACGATATTTTTTGTGATCCTCTACGATATTTTCCGTAGCTTATTTGCACTGTTCAAGCCATTTCGATTAGACACTTTTAGTAGTCCGCAGCGTGACGTTTTCGATACTGCAAGATCGGGGAACACAGAGAACGTAATAGATCGGTCCTATGCATATCAAAAATACCATCGTGTCCTTTGCACGAGCACTGGCAATCATGTCATTATGGTAAAACTTACCTACCCAAACTTACCTACCAAAACTGTCTGCTTACCATCCCCAGCCTTCCCATACACATCCATTATGGTAAAACTTACCTACCAGAAACTGTCTGCTTACCATCCCCAGCCTTCCCATGCACATCCATTCTGGTAAAACTTACCTACCAGAAACTGTCTGCTTACCATCCCCAGCCTTCCCATGCACATCCATTCTGGTAAAACTTACCTACCAGAGACTGTCTGCTTACCATCCCCAGCCTTCCCATGCACATCCATTATGGTAAAACTTACCTACCAGAAACTGTCTGCTTACCATCCCCAGCCTTCCCATGCACATCCATTCTGGTAAAACTTACCTACCAGAAACTGTCTGCTTACCATCCCCAGCCTTCCCATGCACATCCATTCTGGTAAAACTTACCTACCAGAGACTGTCTGCTTACCATCCCCAGCCTTCCCATGCACATCCATTATGGTAAAACTTACCTACCAGAAACTGTCTGCTTACCATCCCCAGCCTTCCCATGCACATCCATTATGGTAAAACTTACCTACCAAAACTGCCTGCTTACCATCCCCAGCCTTCCCATACACATCCATTATGGTAAAACTTACCTACCAAAACTCTCTGCTTACCATCCCCAGCCTTCCCATGCACATCCATTATGGTAAAACTTACCTACCATAAACTGTCTGCTTACCATCCCCAGCCTTCCCATGCACATCCATTATGGTAAAACTTACCTATCAAAAACTCTCTGCTTACCATCCCCAGCCTTCCCATGCACATCCATTATGGTAAAACTTACCTACCAGAAACTGCCTGCTTACCATCCCCAGCCTCATTCCTCTTTATTAAGGGCCTGACAAGATGGCCACACAATTTCAGCAAAGAATACCTGAATTTGCAAAGCGCTGTTGCCCAGGATCACGACGTAGCTATGTGTCGTCCTGACGACCGGATCCACGGATAGTGTAATGTTAGCGGTGCGGCACCCATAGAGCCGGAAGACCATGCTGTCCTTCGCTACGGCGATCCACCCATTGTCAAAGTACGAGTGACCTGTCGTTCTTTTGACGTACACGGAGCCTGGGAAAATTTCAAAAAAATCAAAAAAAAAAAAAAAAAAAAAAAAAAAAAGAAGAAATACGTTGCATTACACTGGGTCTGTGAGATTGATTTATGAGCTTTCTACAAAGGCTAGACATTGGACATATCTGGCATAGGAATAAATACGGTATTTATTACAAGTTTGTCCAAGGACAAAGTCCCAGCTTACGATAGCAATAAGACCCAATTCCAGCGTGCATGAGTAAGGGAATTTTCCTGAAAAATTGGTCTTCAAAAGATGAGACGGCAAAGAGCTAGCCCAATAATTAATTTAGCACCGGACCAGAACATAGACCGATAAATGCATACAAAGATTTCTTTCCCAGAAAAATGGGAAACAGATTTTTTGTATCTCTGGTAGACTGGACAGTCTGCCATAGATACCTTCAAACAACACTTGCATTTCGTACCAGTGCGCATATTTATGTAACTTGCCTTGATGCGCGGTTCTTATTCAGACAAGTGCGCATGTTTATTTAATTTTGCGTAGATGCGCGGCTCCCATTTTAGAACAGTGCACATGTTTATTTAACTTGCGTTGATGTGCGGTTCGCATTTCTGACGAGCGCCCATGTTTTTTTTAACCTTTTGTGAATGTGCGGTTCTTATTTCGGATCAGTGCGCACGTTTATTTACTTTGTGTTGATGTGCGGTTCTTATTTGGGATCAATACGCATGTTTATTTACCTTGTGTTGATGTGCGGTTCTTATTTCGGATCAGTGCGCATGTTTATTTACCTTGCGTCGATGCGCGATTCTTATTCCAGACTAATACGCATGTTTATTGTACTTGCGTTGATGAGCGGTACTTATTTTGGTTTGGTTTGGTTTGGTTTATTGGTGTTTTAAGTCCCTTTCAGCGATCTCAGCGCTATATCAGGACTACCCTGCCACATTATACTGAAATGGGCCATTCCAGTTTGAATCCCTAGGGGGATCATAACTGAGTGCACAGCTAATAGGCACGAGCAGGATTCGAACCCGCACCGGCTATACACCCTAGATCTGAAGACCAGCGCTCTACCAACTGAGCTACCCGTGCACATTTTGGACAAGTGCACAAGTTTCCATAGGTTGCCTTGATGCGCGGTTCGCATTTCGGACCAGTTTGCATGTTTATTTAACTTGCGTTGAATCACGGTGCTTATTTTGGACGTGTGCCTATGTTTATTTAACTTGCGTTGGTGAGCAGTTCGAATTTTGGATCATTACGCATGTTTATTTAACTTGCGTTAATGCGCGGTTCGAATTTCGGACCAGTGCGCATGTTTATTTAACTTGCGTTGATGCGCAGTGCTTATTTTGGACCACTGCAAATGTTTATTTAACTTGCGTTGGAGCGTAGTTCGCATTTCGAACCACTGCGAATGTTTATTTAACTTGCGTTGATGCGCGGTTCAATTTTCGGAGAAGTGCGCATGTTATTTTGAATAGTGCGCATGTTATTTAAGTTGCGTTAATGGGCAGTTCGCATTTCGAAATAGTGCGCATGTTTATTTAACTTGCGTTGATGCAAGGTGCTTATTTGGGTCCAGTGTGCTTGCTTATTTAGCTTGTGTTGCTGTGCGGTTCGCATTTCGGACCAGCGCAGATGTTTTTCTTTAACTTGTATTGATGGATGGTTCGCATTTTGGACCATTGCACATATTTATTTAACCTGTGTTGATGATCGGTACTTATTTTGGACCGGTGCAAATGTTTATTTAACTTACGCTTATGTGCGGTTCGCAATTCGGACCAGTGTGCATGTTTATTTAATTTGCGTTGATATCCGGTTCGCTTTTCGGACCAGTATACCTGTTTGTTTAGGTTGCGTTGATGCGCAGTTCGGACTTTGGGACAAGTGAGCAGGTTCATTTAACTTGCGTTGACGCGCGATTTGCGTTTCGGACCAGAACGCATGTTTATTTAAGTCCCGTCGATGCCCGACTCTTATGTCTATTCAACTTGCGTCGATTCATGGTTCTTTCTTCGGACCACTGCGCATGTTTATTTAACTTGCGTTAATGCGCGGTTCTCATTTCAGACCACTGCGTATGTCTATTCAACTTCCGTCGATGCGTGGTTCTTTTTTTCGGACAAGTGCGCATGTTTGTTTAACTTGCGTTGATGTGCGGTGCTTATTTTGGACCGGATCGCATGTTTATTTAACTTACGTCGATGCGCGGTTCGCATTTTAGGCCATTGCCCATGTTTATTTAACTTGTGTTGATGCGTGGTTCTCATTTCAGACCAGTGCGCATATTTATTTAACTTGCGTTGATGCGCATTTCGGACCACTGCGCATGTTTATTTAATTTTCCTCGATGTGCGGTTCGCATTTCGGACCAGTGCGCATGTTTCTTTAGGCTGCGTTGATGCGCGGTTCGCATTTCAGACCACTGCGCATGTCTATTCAACTTACGTCGAAGCGTAGTTCTTTTTTTCGGACCAGTGCGCATGTTTATTCAACCTGCGTTGATGCGCGGTGCTTATTTTGGACCAGTTCGCATCTTTATTTATCTTCCGTTGATGCGCAGTTCACATTTGGGACCAATGCGCATGTTTATTTAACTTGCATCGATGCGGAGTACTTAATTTGGACTACTGCGAATGTCTATTTAACTTGCGTCGATGTGCAGTTGTTAAATCTGGCTACTGCGCAAGTTCATTTAACTTGCGTTCATGCGCTGTAGGAGGAGATTCATTTAATTTTTTTTTTCAAACATTCCGAAAAAAAATCAAAAGTTTTCCAATTCACTCAAAAAGCACAAGCCGTATGCATGACCCCCTAGAGACGGCTCATATCGAAAATAAATGAAATCTGATAAAAACTGTAGGAGGAAATGCATTTTGAATTTTTTTCTTCAAAAATTCTTTCATCGACTGAAAAAGACAGGCCATATTCACGACACCCTAAGCATGCCTCAGTCACAAAATAAATGATGTTTGATCAAAACTGCAGGAGAAAATGCATTTTTAGGTATTTTCATCAAAAATTTCCCCCGAAATCAAAAATTCCCAAGTCGAGTCAAATAGCACAAGCCGTTTGTGAGACCTACCTAAGAATGCCTCATAGCAAACAAATAAATGAAATCGGATAAAAACTGTAGGAGGAAATGCATTTTGAAGTTTTTCTTCAGAAATTCCCAAAAAATACAGAAATTGTCGGATCGACTAAAAAGCGCACGTCGTATTCTCCACCCCTTAGGGATGCCTCAAACCAAAAAAAAAAAAAAAAAAAAAAACTGTAGGGGGAAATGCATTTTGAAGTTTTTTTCTTCAAAAACTCCCTAAAAATACAAAAATTGCCCCATCGACTAAAAATCACAAGCCGTATCAACTCACACCAAAAATAAATGACATCGAATCAAAATTGTATGGGTAGATGCATTTTGGAATTATTTTCGAAATTTTTGCTTCAAAAATTCCCCAAAAATACAAACTAAAAAAGCACAAGCCGTATGCACGACCCTTTAGCGGTGCCTCATGCCAAAAATAAATGACATCGGGTCAAAAATGTAAAGGGAGATACATTTTAAAATTTCTTTAAGAATTCGCCAAAAATTCAAAAATCACCCGATCGACTAAAAAAGCACAAGCCGTATGCACGACCGCTTAGGAAATCCTCACACCAAAAATAAATGACATCGAATCAAAATTGTAGGAGTAGATGCATTTTTTTCAAAATTTTGGCTTAAAAAAATCCCCAAAAATACAAAAATTGTGCGATCGACTAAAAAAGCACAAGCCGTATGCACGACCCTTTAGGGGTGCCTCATACCAAAAATAAATGACATCGGTCTAAAAATGTAGGAGGAGATACATTTTTTATTTTTTTCTTTAAAAATTCGCCAAAAATTCAAAAATCACCCGATCAACTAGAAAAGCACAAGCCGTATGCACGACCCCTTAGGGATGCCTCACACCAAAAATAAGTGACATCGAATTAAAATTGTAGGAGGAGATGCATTTTGAAACAAAGTTTACAGCGAACTAACTAACTAACTAACGGACGCCACCCGCAAACCGATAGGAATACCCCAGCTTACGTGTACCGTAAGCTGGGCTAAAAACCATTAGTCAATTTGAAGACTTATGCCTGTGCGATAAAATTCTACGTATTTGGACATTCCATGTATTTCTATTCAGTACAACGGATGACTGTCAACTGGGGGTCAATTTAAAAGCAAAAAAAAAATAGGGCTACGGGAGCGGGTGGACAGGGGGTGGGGAGTGGAGGGCAGAGGGGGGGGAGGGTAGGGCGGGGGAGGGGAATGCGGGGGAAGGGCAGGGGAGGGGAGGGCAGAACCGCAACTGCCTCCCCTGGCCCCCCCCCCCCCACCCACATCCCCCCCTGGATCCGCCAATATCCAGCACCTATTCTAGACGCACCCAAACTATCAGCCATGGACCAGCGTGCCGGCTCTAGTGACGTCAGGTCCTTCTCCTGTACGCCAAAGCCGACAGCGTTGACGACGCCATCTGTCGGCATGGGAGTGCTCATGATCGGGTTGATGCCCACGTCACGGCTGGAACCCACGCTCAGCTCCCCATCCGACCACGTGACCCAGAACCAGCGGGCGTAGGTGCAGCTCAGGACCCCCTGGGTCGCTGCCTAGAAATATGAGACGAAAACGAAAAAAAAAGAAAAAAAGAAAACGGAAAAAAATGTAACCTGAGCTCCGGTTTTCAGAAAAGTGTAAAATATTAGTAATTCATTGAGACTGAAAAATGCAGTTTTTACTTTGCCTTCTTTTTCATTCGGTCTTATTATTTTTGTCAGTTCTTACTATTTCAGGTGATATTATTTTATTGGGTTTCGTTTTAGTGACATTTGAAGACACCAAGTGCCTTTACGGGTCATTCCAGCCTTGGGCTGTTCCAACCTCCGGCCATTCCAGCCTTGGGCTGTTCCAACCTTCGGCCATTCCAGCCTCGGGCTGTTCCAACCTTCGGCCATTCCAGCCTCGGGCCATTCCAGCCTCGGGCTGTTCCAACCTTCGGAAATTCCAGCTCTGGACCATTCCAGCCTTAAGCTGAGCCAACCTTCGGCCATTTCAGCCCCGGGCCATTCCGGCCTTTGGCCATTCCAGCGTTGGGCTATTCCAGCCTTGAACCACCCCAGTCTTGACCCACTCCAGCCCCGGGCCATTCCAGCCTTGGGCCGTTCCAGCCTTGGGCCATTCCAGCCTTGGGCTATTCCAGCCTTGAACCACCCCAGTCTTGACCCACTCCAGCCCTGGGCCATTCCAGCCTTGGGCCGTTCCAGCCTCGGGCCATTCCATCCTTCTTTGCGCCTACCTCTACCAGTCTGGCATTGTCAGCCATGTTAATGATGGCGGATTTGGAGTTTCCTTCCTCCCCTATGAGCACGATATAGCCAGACGACTGGTAGTTCCCCAGGTATTTCGATAGAGCAACCGTCACGGGATCACAGGATGAGACGTGGAAAGTGATGCTTGTTTTGTCCAGTAGGGTGAGCCACATGGCGCCGTGAGGGTTGAGGGTGCTTGGGTTAGTGTGAAACACCAGCTCTCGACCTGTGAACACCATCGTCAAGCGTTCAATATGTGAAAGCTGAGAAGAAAAAAAAAATCACGGCAATGACGCGTGCTAAGGCGGCTAGTCCAATATACTAAATGTCTAGTGCAGAATATTCCCTCCAATAAAAAATAAGTAACATTTCACATTTTTTTACCAAATGAAAATTTCATTCTATCTTAACTGCAAACTTCTAATTGCAACTCCAATCTTAACTGCAGTTATTTGAACTACCTCCGAATTAGGCCTAATCATATCAGAAATTACACACTTAAGAGTGCATTTATCAACCGGGGCCCTAGACTTGATTTCTACTAATTGAGCTTTAAGCCAAGGTTGCAATCTCACCCATAGCATCCATATTGAAAGTAGAAGTGACGCAGCAGGCCATATCTGCATGTTGGAAGATGAGTGACGTCACAGGCCATATCTGCATGTTGGAAGATGAGTGACGTCATAGACTATATCTGCGTGTCGGGGATGAGTGACGTCATAGGCTATACCTGCATGTTGCGGAATGAGTGACGTCACAGGCCATACCTGCGTGTCGGAGGATGAGTGACGTCACAGGCCATACCTGCACGTTAGGGGGATGAGTGACGTCACAGGCCATACCTGCGTGTTGGAGGGATGAGTGACGTCACAGGCCATACCCGCGTGTTGAGGGGATGAGTGACGTCACAGGCCGTAACCTGCGTGTCGGGGATGAGTGACATCACAGGCCATACCTGCGTGTTAGGGGGATCAGTGACATCACAGGCCATTCCTGCGTGTCGGGGATGAGTGACGTCATAGGCCATACATGCGTGTTGGGGGATGAGTGACGTCACAGGCCATACCTGCGTGTTGGGGGGATAAGGGACCTCATGAGTGACGTCATAGACTATATCTGCGTGTCGGGGATGAGTGACGTCATAGGCTATACCTGCATGTTGCGGAATGAGTGACGTCACAGGCCATACCTGCGTGTCGGAGGATGAGTGACGTCACAGGCCATACCTGCACGTTAGGGGGATGAGTGACGTCACAGGCCATACCTGCGTGTTGGAGGGATGAGTGACGTCACAGGCCATACCCGCGTGTTGAGGGGATGAGTGACGTCACAGGCCGTAACCTGCGTGTCGGGGATGAGTGACATCACAGGCCATACCTGCGTGTTAGGGGGATCAGTGACATCACAGGCCATTCCTGCGTGTCGGGGATGAGTGACGTCATAGGCCATACATGCGTGTTGGGGGATGAGTGACGTCACAGGCCATACCTGCGTGTTGGGGGGATAAGGGACCTCATAGGACATACCTGCGTGTTGGGGGATGAGTGACGTCACAGCCCATACCTGCGTGTTGGGGAGATGAGTGACGTCACAGCCCATACCTGCGTGTTGGGAGGGATGAGTGACGTCACAGGCCATAGCTGCGTGTTTGGGGGGGGGGGGATGAGTGACGTCAGAGGCCATACCTGAGTGTTGGGGGATGTCCCACTTCATGCTCTGCTCACTGCCGTGGTTGAGGAAGGCAAGCACAGAGATCCCGTGTGACGTCACCACATCGTGTGTAGCCAGCGTGTTCTCGTGCACAGCCGTACCCGCGCCTAGCTCCAGCCTCTTGGCGCCCTCCACATCCCACGTGATCCAGAACTCGCGGTATTCCGCGCACGACAGCACATTGGCCGCGTCCCACGTCGACGCGCCATCCTCATCCTGTAGCGTCACCTTCTGGTTGTTGTCAACCCCTGTCACAGCGTGTATTTCATTTTACTTGCAGCTTTACTCAGATTATTAAAAAAAATCTTCATTTTCAAACCTTTGCACCTGCTGGTCATTCGCTGGTTGTAGAAACTTCTTCATAATTGACTCCATTAACTATACACTCCTACAATCCCAAAACCAGTGCTACTAATTGATAGTTACACGTCAACTGAACAATTTAATTTAACACTCTGATCCTTCAGTAGTTCACACCCGCCACCCCACCCCTCCCACCCCTATACATGATACATGGCAACTGTCATATCTACAGTCACCATGACAACCGAGAAGCCCTGGAGATATCACTCATTTATCAAGATTGTACAAAACTAGGGCCCCCCCCCCCCCCGCCCCCAGGTTTAGCGCACGTTCCCCGCGTCCTGCGCGTTGGTGGGGGTGGGGGGGGGGGGGGTACTCACCTATCAGGAAGCTGTAGCGCACGCTGTCCGCGTCCTGCGCGTTGGACGAGAGGTCGAGCCTGGCACTGTCGCACGCCTTGACGCGGAACACGAAGCTCCTCACCGTGCCCACATCCACCATCGCGTCCGTCGTCGGGTACGCGCTCGGCGTGTTCAATATCCAACTTTCACCTTTTTTTTTCAAATGAGACAAAACGAAACACAACGATTTCACTCTCTTTCAAATTGTGTTACACGACAATCTATGAAACGCATTTACGGTAATGTACTTATGTTCAGATGCCGCCATCACCCTTCCAATGAAATAAGTCATGACTACACAGCTCGGAATTGCGGAAAAAACATAATTATTTTTGTGACTTAGTGCCAGAAAAAGGCCCACATAAAGTTCTAACCCATGTTCCTACACAAAGTTCCAACCCATGTTCCTACACAAAGTTCCAACCCATGTTCCTACATTAGGTTCCAACCCATGTTCCTACACAAAGTTCAAACCCATGTTCCTACACAAAGTTCTAACCCATGTTTCTGCACAAAGTTCAAACCCATGTTCCTACACAAAGTTCCAACCCACGTTCCTACACAAAGTTCCAACCCATGTTTCTGCAAAAAGTTCCAGCATCTGTTCCTATGTAATGTTTTTCCTCATGTTCCTCCATAACGTTTTGTTCCTACATGTACAATCAAGCCGACTACAGGAGAATTGTGCTACTCTCAAAGTTCGCATGTCTGTCCGTCTGTACGTTTGTCATCAATGCGACCCCAAAAATACGTTCTCTCACCTTCAAAGTGTCTGAACTCCCAGAGGCCCTCCGAATTGTGGGAGGTGGAGAACTGAAGCAAGGCAGTGGTAAAAGTCCTCTCATCCTGCCACTCCACGATCAGCTCTTCTCCATACGTCAAGCCTAGAAAATGCAGTGCCGGAGACAGATCTTGTCATTTTGGCCATGCAGAGAGGGAGGAAGGGAGGAGGGAGGGGGGAGGGGGTTCAACAAAAAAAAATCCACCCGCAGTTCACTAATCAAACCTTTGACCTTTTTGTGGAAACAGGAAGTTTAACAGTCTATTTTTTTTCGAATTTGGAAGATGGGTCTGCACTCCCGCCCCCCAGCCCCCCCCCTCCCCTCCCCAGCCCCCCCCCCCCTATCCGCCACTGAAATGTACACAAATGGCAAACGTGGATCACATTATTCAGGTCCAGAACATCAGCGGAGGTCATAGCCACAGATCACGTGACATGCACTACACACACAGACATGTCACGTGACTTGGCTCACTCCACCTTCGTTAGTCCTTCCGTAATTCTTTCATAAAAAAAAAATCGAAATAAAGAAATGACAAGAATTTGACTTGATATCTGTTAACATAAGTGTAATTCCACTCCAGTCATGCCCTGCACGTATCACGAGTCAGAACATTTTTTTTTTTTTTTTTTTTTTGTCTTTATTATCGACAGGATTTTATCTGTCAAGATTAGGTTAACCTGTATCAAGAGCCCCCTTCAGGCCAGACCACTAACATCTTTCACATCTCCCCTTTTTTCACACGTTTCTGCGCAGAAATTAATACAAGGATATTAAAAAAAAGATATTGATATCACTAAAACAATCACCAATTTGGCACATGCGTCTGTCCAGGAAGCTACGTATTCCATAGCGAACCCCCCTCTCCCCCTTCCCCTCCCCCTTCCCCCTATTTTACAAAGTCAACAAGCCTTAATACAGGGAATCTCAATCTGCAATATATCACAAAAAACTGCTTGTAATAACCACCATTGACTAGCTTGGCACGTGAATCTGCCTACGAGGCTACTTGTTCCATAGCGAACCCCTCCTCCCCCCTCCCCTCTACCCCCCTCCCCTTTCCCCCACCCCCAAGCCCTGATACATGGAATCTGTAATATATCACAAGGAACTACTTTTGACATTATCATAAATGGCCTTCTTATCCTGCTCGATCCAGAGACTTCTCGTCACGTGGTCAAGCTAGCCTCGACTCCAAGTTTTCAATGTATATTAGATTAAGAAGTGTATTTTTTTTACCACCATGAAAACTGACAATAATAGCCAAAAATAGTAGTTGTGGAAGTTCACGGAATTAAAACTTCCGGTTACCTTGTGCTGAGCTTAAACGTTTTATTTGGTGGCTCAGGGACTTTTGTTGTATGTATAATGGTGTACAGATAGCTATGGTTAAAGCTTTATTCAAGGATAATACCAAAATCCGAACAGGCTACCCCGGATCCGATAGACCCGCTCGGAGACAGCAGTGCACAAGGCTATAGCGAATGTTTCGAATGAAGTGAACTATAAACAACGTATATTTGAGGAAACATTACACTACCCAATGAAACTCGGGAAAGGCCATTCACTCTCTATACAAAAAAAAAAAAAAAAGAAACATTAAATAATAACTCAAATGGATAATTAGATAACCAGATTTACTGTTGAACCTCTATGTAATGTCCAACACTTTACAGGCCGGATAAATTTAATGTGAGCGTTTGTTTACTAATGACATGCGTTCACTAACGGAAGTCACATTGTCACCCGCACCTCTTCCGACGTAGTAATAGTTCTCCTTCCACGTGATCCAGAACGGACGTGGCTCGTCACAGCTGAGGATGCCGGGCGTCTCGGCTGTGGCCACGTTGTTGCCCTCCCGAGCGTTCCGGATCCGTGTCAGCTCGTTGTCCTTCCCAATGATGATCTCTACCTCGGATTCACCCGTCTGAGAAATTTGTCCAAAAAAAAAAAAAAAAAAAGAAGAAGAACAAAAAAAATATTGGTAAAAAACTAGCTCTCCGATTCGCTGTTTGGGTTTTTTTTTTTCTCGTTGCACACAATATGTAGAGATGAAAAAAATGGTATTCTCGTTTAAATTTCGCACAGTTCCTTTTCCAGCTGCAAAAAAACCAGCGTCAATATTTTACTCAATTATTTATTTATTCATTTTATCTTTCAGTTTCTGCCACATAGTTTCTGCAGTAGAAACATCAATAAAAAAATTGCCGAAGAGGTTTTTTTGGTCTTACGTCGGCCTTGAGCAGGATCAGTACGTCCATACAGGCCTGGACCAGGAAGTTGACCCTCGTCAGGGTGGGCGCCACATTGAGCCAGATATAGTCGTACTCCCTGACAGCAGGCGTGTGGTACATCATTGCCCGGCCCACATCGCGCGCCATGACCCATTTCCCTGAAATCGGCGGCGAAATCAAACATCAAACATCAAAAGCTGCTGTCCAGAGGCGAAATAAAACATCCTTTAGCTACTGTCCAGAGGCGAAATAAAACATCCTTAAGCTACTGTCCAGCGGCGAAATCAACCATCCTCAAGCTACTGTCATGCGGCGAAATCAAATATCCTTAAGCTACTGTCCAGGGGCGAAATCAAATATCCTTAAGCTGCAGTCTAGCGGCGAAATCAAACATCCTTAATGTACTGTCCAGGGGCGAAATGAAACATCCTTAAACTGCTGTCCACCGAAGAAATCAAATATCCTTAAACTACTGTCCAGGGGCGAAAGCAAACATCCTTAAGCTACTGTCCAGGGGCGAAATGAAACATCCTTAAACTGCAGTCTAGGGGCGAAATCAAACATCCTTAATGTACTGTCCAGGGGCGAAATGAAACATCCTTAAACTGCTGTCCACCGAAGAAATCAAATATCCTTAAACTACTGTCCAGGGGCGAAATAAACATCCTTAAGCTACTGTCCAGCGGCGAAATCAAACATCCTTAAGCGACTGTCCAGCGGCGAAATCAAACATCCTTAAGCTACTGTCAAATGCGAAATCAAACATCCTTACGCTATTGTCCAGGGGCGAAATGAAACATCCTTAAGCTACTGTCTAGAGGCGAAATCAAACATCCTTAAGCTACTGTCCAGCGGCGAAATCAAACATCCTTAAACTACTGTCCAGGGGCGAAATGAAACATCCTTAAGTTACTGTCTAGCGGCGAAATCAAACATCCATAAGCTGCTGTCCAGCGGCGAAATCAAACATCCTTAAGCTACTGCCCAGCGGCGAAATCAAACATCCTTAAGCTACTGTCCACGGGGCGAAATCAAACATCCTTAAGCTACTGTCCATGGGCGAAATCAAACATCCTTAAGCTACTGTCCAGCGGCGAAATCAAACATCCTTAAGCTACTGTCCAGCGGCGAAATCAAACATCCTTAATCTGCTGTCCAGCGGCAAAATCAAACATCCTTAAACTGCAGTTTAGCGGCGAAATCAAATATTCTTAAACTGCAGTCTAGCGGCGAAATAAAACACCCTTAAGCTGCAGTCTAGCGGCGAAATCAAACATCCTTAAGCTGCTGTCCAGGGGCGAAATCAAACATCCTTAAGCTGCAGTCTAGCGGCGAAATCTAACATCTTTAAGCTACTGTCCAGCGGCGAAATCAAACATCCTTAAGCTACTGTCCAGCAGCGAAATCAAACATCCTTAAGCTACTGTCCATGGGCGAAATCAAACATACTTAAGCTACTGTCCAGCGGAAAAATCAAATATCCTTAAGCTACTGTCCAGGGGCGAAATCAAACATCCTTAAACTGCTATCCAGCGAAGCAATCAAACATCCTTAAACTACTGTCCAGGGGTGAAATCGAACATCCTTAGGCTACTGTCCAGGGGCGAAATCAAACATCCTTAAGCTACTGTTCAGCGGCGAAATCAAACATCCTTAAGCTACTGTCCAGCGGCGAAATCAAACATCCTCAAGCTACTGTCTAGCGGCAAAATAAAACATCCTTAAGCTACTGTCCAGGGGCAAAATGAAACATCCTAAAGCTACTGTCCAGGGGCGAAATCAAACATCCTTAAGCTACTGTCCAGGGGCGAAATCAAACATAACTAAGCTATTGTCAAGGGGCGAAATGAAACATCCTTAAGCTACTGTCTAGCGGCGAAATCAAACATCCTTAAGCTACTGTCCAGCGGCGAAATCAAACATCCTTAAGCTACTGTCCAGGGGCGAAATGAAACATCCTTAAGTTACTGTCTAGCGGCGAAATCAAACATCCATAAGCTGCTGTCCAGCGGCGAAATCAAACATCCTTAAGCTACTGCCCAGCGGCGAAATCAAACATCCTTAAGCTACTGTCCACGGGGCGAAATCAAACATCGTTAAGCTACTGTCCAGCGGCGAAATCAAACATCCTTAAGCTACTGTCCAGCGGCGAAATCAAACATCCTTAATCTGCTGTCCAGCGGCAAAATCAAACATCCTTAAACTGCAGTCTAGCGGCGAAATAAAACATCCTTAAGCTGCAGTCTAGCGGCGAAATCAAACATCCTTAAGCTGCTGTCCAGGGGCGAAATCAAACATCCTTAAGCTGCAGTCTAGCGGCGAAATCAAACATCTTTAAGCTACTGTCCAGCGGCGAAATCAAACATCCTTAAGCTACTGTCCAGCGGCGAAATCAAACATCCTTAAGCTACTGTCCATGGGCGAAATCAAACATACTTAAGCTACTGTCCAGCGGAAAAATCAAATATCCTTAAGCTACTGTCCAGGGGCGAAATCAACATCCTTAAACTGCTATCCAGCGAAGCAATCAAACATCTTTAAACTACTGTCCAGGGGCGAAATCGAACATCCTTAGGCTACTGTCCAGGGGCGAAATCAAACATCCTTAAGCTACTGTTCAGCGGCGAAATCAAACATCCTTAAGCTACTGTCCAGCGGCGAAATCAAACATCCTCAAGCTACTGTCCAGCGGCGAAATAAAACATCCTTAAGCTACTGTCCAGGGGCAAAATGAAACATCCTAAAGCTACTGTCCAGGGGCGAAATGAAACATTCTTAAGCTACTGTCCAGCGGCGAAATCAAACATCCTTAAGCTACTGTCCTTCGGCGAAATGAAACATCCTTAAGCTACTGTCCAGCGGCGAAATCAAACATCCTTAAGCTACTGTCCTTCGGCGAAATGTAACATCCTTAAGCTACTGTCCAGCGGCGAAATCAAACATCCTTAAGCTACGGTCCTACGGCGAAATCAAACATCCTTAAGCTACTGTAGAGCAGCGAAATCAAACATCCTTAAAATACTGTCCAGCGGTGAAATCAAACATCCTTAAAATACTGTCCAGCGGTGAAATCAAACATCCTTAAAATACTTTCCAAAGGCGAAATCAAACATCCTTAAGCTACTGTCCAGCGGGAGAACTATTCTAAAATTATTATTCTTTACTGGGGAAGTACCGGTAAATGCGAAAACAAATATAAAGTCGTTTGATCGATTTCACCTTGCGATCGAAGATTATACATGAAAAGCATTCCGTATTTTCTTTCAGAAATGTGATTAAAATTTCTAATTTTGGATTTACCTTTTTTTTTTTAAGTAATCATTGTTTTACTTCGGGGTAATCTTAGCACTAACATGACCGATCTTCTGTACTGAACTAAACTGTAGCAGTGACAACAAGCTTCTATTTTTTTTTCTATTTTTTTGTTGTTGTTTTTTTTTTTTTTTTTTTTTTTTTTTTTTTGGTGGCCGTCCAAGAGTTTTTGGACAAGCACCCTTGCCTTGGGAAAAAATGTAACAGAAAACAGGCATTTAATGATGAATATTTTGTTCTTGGGTAGCGCAGCTGGTGGCGCTGAACATCAGTTTTCTACCTACCCCACCCCACCCGCCTCCCCCCCTCCCCCCGTCCTGTTTGAGCACGTTGTGTACCTGTAGATCCCCATCCAGTTGTCAAGGAAACAGCGCCAATGAAACGCGGATCACTATCCTGCCAGTTAATGATGATTTCTGCACCAATTACCTTCCCTCTGCCCACTGTGATGTTGGTATTATACCTGTAATAACAGCATGACTTTGAAGTACAACTTCTAAAGAAATGGTTGAATATTATGTTTGTTCGGTAATCACCGTCTGATGTCCGTCCGCTAACCCCGGATATCGAATTCCGAATCTTCTAGTTTTATTACATACATTGCATACTTATTGCATACCTTGAACAAAATTTATATGTTTAACCTACTGCAAGAGTTCTTTTCTTTTGCAAGAGAATCCCTTTTGCAAATAAAACGATAAAACAAAATAAAATAGAATAAAAACCCTCAAAATACATTTCTGACATTAATATTCACTCATGTGACAATCTTAAATTTTTCATTCAATGTTTTCCGCCAATCCAAGCGTAAGCCATGCTGCCTTCTCTTCGCATTCGGTGGATTCTGTGTCAACCGTTTTCGTGATTTCAAAGTCTCGAGCGCATAATGATTAAAAAAATTATTTAAAAAAAAAATATCCCTCTCTTTCAAATGTTTCGTGGCCCGTCGGGCCACGAGCCCCCAAATTCTGGTGGCCCGAGTCAAAATCTGGTGGCCACGGGCCACCGTAATTTTCAACCCTGGTGTTTACATAAAAATATCTGTAATCAAATATATATATTTTCGAACAGATTCCAAATTCGAGTTATATCATCTGCCATAGAACCATAAAACAGTGGCATCCGGATCAGTGAAACCCGGAACAGTGACATTCGGATCAGTGACACCCGCAACAGTGACATCGGGAACAGTGACACCCGAAACAGTGACATACGGATCAGTGACACCCGCAACAGTGACATGCGGAACACTGACACCTGGAACAGAGACACCTGGATCAGTGACACCCGGAACAGTGACACCCGGAAAAGTGACATTCGGAACAGTGACATCCGGATCAGAGACACCCGGAAAAGTGACATTCGGAACAGTGACATCCGGATCAGAGACACCCGGATCTCAAACAAACATACCAGCTGATCCAAAATGGCCGCAACTCATCGCAGTGCAGCAAGTCATCTGACGCAACCGAGTGCACACCGCCATCATCTTTCCTTATAAGCACCTTCGTGTTGCCATTCTGTCCTATGTTGACTTCATAAATGTTGGTTGTTATCCAGGGCTCGGGCGCAAGTCCAACCAAGGCGTCATTGCAGGCCTGAAAGAACATGGCGTCGCAACAGCTAACGCTATACAATAATATATATATATATATATATATATATATATATATATATAGGCCTATATATATATTTATATATATAGTGTTTGAATTAAAACTAGAACGGCAACAGTCTACATCAGTCCAACAAGATATGTATCCCCCCCCCCTCCACTACCAGTCCGATCTACACGCCTGTGCTTAATATGTATTGTAGAATCGTTCCTTAAAATGTCTATTAAACGGTTTCTGAAAGTGCATCTCCACCTTCCCAATCCCCGAAGATAGTTTTACGGTACGGACGATTCCAGCAAAATAAAATATAGCAGATGTGCTCGGCCCGCTCCCCCCCCCCCCCCGCCCCCCCCGCCCCACACCCCTTCTAAAACTCCTACGGTTTCCAGTCAGGTTTCCTATACTTTTAAGTGTTTCGTATTTGGTGAATCTAGGTCACTGAGCCTGCCAAGGTGTCCAGTTTTCGTTTACCTGAACTTCAAAGATAAAATGCTCATTTTCAGCTGTGAACCAGGTGGTGGAATGGCGGTCTGTTTCTCCGTTATCCGGCGTGAAAACAGTGTACCACAGATCTGAAAAACAGGGCACTCAAATAACATGCCAGCTTAGCTTCAGAACTAATACATACACAAAACAACTGACTGCCCAATTTTTTGTGTCCGCTCATACATTTAGAAAAGCAAAAGTTGTTTCTGCACGTGCAATCGAAGCGCTCCTCTATCTGACCGTGCATTCGTAGCAATCTTCTATCTACACGTGCATTCGGAGCGCACCTCTATCTGCACGTGCATTCGGAGCGCTCCTGTATCTACACGTGCATTCGGAGCGCTCCTCTATCTGCACGTGCATTCGGAGCGCTCCTCTATCTGCACGTGCATTCGGAGCGCTGCTCTATCTGCACGTGAATTCGGAGCGCTCCTCTGTCTGCACGTGCATTCGGAGCGCCCCTCTATCTGCACGTGCATTCGAAGCGCTGTTCTATCTGCACGTGCATTCGGAGCGCTCCTCTATCTGCACGTGCATTCGGAGCGCTCCTTTATCTGCACGTGCATTTGGATCGCTCCTCTACCTGTACGTGCATTCGGAGCGCTCCTCTATCTGCACGTGCATTCGGAGCGCCCCTGTATCTACACGTGCATTCGTAGCGCTCCTCTATCTGCACGTGCATTCGGAGCGCTCCTCTATCTGGACGTGCATTCGGAGCGCTCCTCTATCTGCACGTGCATTCGGAGCGTTCCTCTATCTGCACGTGCATTCGGAGCGCTCCTCTATCTGCACGTGCATTCGGAGCGTTCCTCTATCTGTACGTGCATTCGGAGCGCTCCTCTATCTGCACGTGCATTCGGAGCGCTCCTCTATCTGCACGTGCATTCGGAACGCTCCTCTATCTGTACGTGCATTCGGAGCGCCCCTGTATCTACACGTGCATTCGAAGCGCTGCTCTATCTACACGTGCATTCGGAGCGCTCCTCTATCTGCACGTGCATTCGGAACGCTCCTCTATCTGTACGTGCATTCGAAGCGCTGCTCTATCTACACGTGCATTCGGACCCTTCTCTATCTGCACGTGCATTCGGAGCGCTCCTCTATCTGCACGTGCATTCGGAGCGTTCCTCTATCTGCACGTGCATTCGGAGCGCTCCTCTATCTGCACGTGCATTCGGAGCGTTCCTCTACCTGTACGTGCATTCGGAGCGCTCCTCTATCTGCACGTGCATTCGGAACGCTCCTCTATCTGTACGTGCATTCGGAGCGCCCCTGCATCTACACGTGCATTCGTAGCGCTCCTCTATCTGCACGTGCATTCGGAGCGTTCCTCTATCTGCACGTGCATTCGGAGCGCTCCTCTATCTGCACGTGCATTCGGAACGCTCCTCTATCTGTACGTGCATTCGAAGCGCTGCTCTATCTACACGTGCATTGGGACCCTTCTCTATCTGCACGTGCATTCGGAGCGCTCCTCTATCTGCACGTGCATTCGGAGCGCTCCTTTATCTGCACGTGCATTCGGAGCGCTCCTCTATCTGCACGTGCATTCGGAGAGCTCCTCTTTCTGCACGTGCATTCGGAGAGCTCCTCTATCTGCACGTGCATTCGGAGCGCTCCTCTATCTGCACGTGCATTCGGGGCGCTCCTCTATCTGCACGTGCATTCGGAGCGCTCCTCTATCTGCACGTGCATTCGGAGGGCACCTCCAATTAGATCTCTCTTTAAAATATCCATTTTGATGCAGAAAATTTATTTCAGTAACAAAAATGTAGAACACTTTTAAAGGTCTTGAGCGCAAATTACTTGCAGCAATTTCTTATAAACAAATATTAAATAAACCAAAAAAGACAATATCAATAAATAAATAAATATATGAAAACAAAACAAATAAAAAGAAGGGCTACGGGTGTACCTAAATCCTCCTGACCACGGACTGCCGCCTGCAGCGTAGCCAGGAGCAGCCAGGCGATCGCTTCCCGCCTCATGACGTCATCATCTGCGCCTGCAACATTGCGAAACAAACAACGTAACCAACTAAACAATTAAAGGCAATGTCAGAAACAAAAACGAAAATTTCAGCTCACTCAAAACATTTGCTTCCAACCCACATTTGAAGTCATACCAGCTCCGGATAAATAAATACTACATTTATCGCCCTTACATAATTTGAGCTTGAAAGGAACTCCTAATTTCCAGATGCTTCCAGCTCAATTTTGCGAGTCCAGGAAGACGAGTAAGTATTTGTGAAACACAAGCAGGCCCCAACCGCCCCCCAAAATTCATAGGGGTATAAAGCGATGACGGACAGACGGACAGACGGACGGACGGACACCCTAAACCTATAGGCCCCAATCCGAAGGATTTGGGCCTAAAAACACTATAGACTGTGAATAACAAAGCAAACCCCCCTGAGAAACAAATAAGTTGTACCCAGATATGAGGACAGTTCTTGGCAGAAAAAAATTAAAATGACAAAGGTGCGATCCGGACATATTAAAGGATTTTAACGCAAAATCATGGAACGCCATTTTCACATTTATTAACCAATTACTGATATCAATAATTAATTTTTGATCTGAGAAATTCAGTTTTTTAATCAAGAATTAATATTTGCTATCTGTATTTACATTTTTGATATTTCCAAATGCATTTTTTATCCCAAAAATTATTTTTGATATCAATAAATACTTACAGATATCAAAAAAATCTATTGATATCAAAAATTATTTAATGATCACTATCACATGAGCTCAAAAACTGTGTTTTTATCACTGATGTCAATAATTCAGTTTTTTATCTCCAAAATTGATTAACACTTCGTTAAATCTCATTTAAATGTGTGCTTCCCTAAAGATAAATAAGTTTGTAAGTTTGTAAAACTGAATTTTTTATCTCAAAAATAAATTTTTGCTGCCTAAAATACAATTATTGTTAGCAAAATTTAAACAAATGAGATCTACATTGATTTATTGATATCTTTAATTGTATTTTGATATAAAATTAGCAGTAAATGTCAAAATGGCATTTCATACAAAATGATAAATTTAAAGACAAAAACTGAAAAAAGCTGAAAAGGGGACATTTCTCATGCCTGTACGCCAGAATGTGAAAAAGTGTCATTTTATTATTATTATTATTATTATTATTATTACCATTATTATTATTATTTTATTTATTTATTATTATATATTATTATTATTATTATTATTATTATTATTATTATTATTATTATTATTATTGACATTATTATAATTATTATTTATATTATTATGGTCCTATTTTTACGTTTTTATTCAGACAAACAGACAAATGTAGGAAGACTGAAGGGACTCTACTTCAACGACTTTGGTGGCGAGGTAAAACAAGACACTGTTTTGAGTGAGGCATCTTCTGTAGAAATAATAACGGAAAGTCTAACCTTGTACGGAAAAATTCTTTGAATATGTTTTAATTATCCCTAAGCACAAACACCTTAATTATGTTCACTCTCTTTTTCTCTCGTCTTTCTTTAATACTGATTAAGAAGCAATTACGAAAAACCGTTAATAAACAACTGACGATACTTTGAAAACAACCGATGTTTATAAAAATAATTTCAATGGCGTTAACGTTAAAGAGTTTGATACCGCATTCAGAATACGAACTTAACACGCTGTCACACATTTTCAAAGCCCCGATCACAACAATAGCCTTTCGCAAACGAAGATAGCAATTATTTCGAGTTTTTATGGTGTAAGATCCGCTGCAACTGTAATCTAGATTAATTATTGAAAGAAAAATAATAAACAGCAATTACAAAAAAAAATAACAATTTCCTTGAACAGAAATCAAATTTATCATTAAGAATAAACGGTGTACGGGGTAACAAAAACAAATTTGCAGCTTTTACTGCAAATACGAAGTCTTCAAATAATAAAATATTTAATTTTAAAAACCCAATACATTCTTGTAAAATTTTACCTCATATTTTACTTTTGAAAATGCGACCTTTATTTTAGAAGCAAAAAATACAACGCACGAGTGGTAATTGTTAACATTGCAGATTTTGTCTGATAACTGCTGAACTAGGCATACTTCACATACCCGCCCCCTAGAACAAGACCTCCTTGAGGGTCCGTGCTCAACGCCATCGACTAATTATCACAACGCATTAACTACAGGCCAACAACATCCACATGATCGAAGGCATTTTAGATGCTATTTCATTTATTTTTTTTTATTATTGAGAACACCGCATCATTCCAAGCAAAATTTTGAAGCAAATAAAAAATCAGATATATTTGGTAGGTTATTCTGAAATAAACTGCCTATAAATTGAATGCCACGAAAATTGAAACCTTTTGAATAATACATCATTTTAAGTTGCTGACTACATGAACAACTTATCTTCTTGCCTTAGAAACAGAAAAAATATAAAAAAATTACGTTGTTCAATTTATATTCACCCTTTGGTATAAGAAATATGAATCATTATTGAACCATTTGACATTCTATTTATAGGTAGTCTTTTCCGGATTATCGGTATTTAAAGTTATTTAAAGTAATCTTCTCTGTATCAACTTTCAAATATTGAATTAATAAATAGATTAATATCAATCAATCAATCGTTTATTTTCCAAAGTGTGTGTGTTAACAAATAGGCTAGTTTCTTTATAATAGCTTAATAGGTGTACGCTATACAACGTTCTGGAAAAGGTAGATTAAAGGAAGTTAATAATTTGTTCACATTAATCTACCCATTGCGTATACAACTGTGAATATACCTCAGCAAGTAATCATTTCGCAATAGATTAAGCAATCAATTTAAACTCAGTATATAGTATATTATAGAAATTGGACGGACATCATTACATTAGACACTGAAATAAATGTAACATTGTACATAATAAAAATATTTAAGCACTTTCGTAACCAGTTATGTTGTTTTTTTTTGTTGTTTTTTTTTTTTTTTTTTTTTTTTTAGTATAACTCTTTAAATACTCACAAATTAATGGCTAACTATTAAATTATCAAGTTCTAATTTCAAAAAGAACATTCTAAAAAAAAATTACCATACAGTTTTCGTCTGTATTAGATTGGGGTGGCCCCTAGGTGACTCCCTTCTCTATTGACTGGGTAGAGGACAAGTACTTTCAAATTCCTTTATGTTCAGAGTATGAGCTTTTGTTGCGGTATTTCCTCTATATTTTACCCGGTTTCCTTGCAGCCGAAATTCAAAATTCTTGCGCATTTTATTCCAAGCACCCAAAGTGTGATTTGGTTTATATAAGCCAATTTGCACTTTCGGATTTTTACGGTGGAGGTGTTGTTTCGACTGAGAATGTTGAGGGATAAATTATAAAGAAATGATAAGGGAACAACATCAAAATTCTAATTTTCTTTCAACATGCACACTTTCATATTTATAAAGCCATCATATGATCTTTTAAAAACTATTTTACATATTATTCAGTGCCTTTAATAACCAACATGTGAGTATGTTTCTGGTAAAATGGAATTTTGTTGATTTTTGCCGTTTTTTCCTATCATTTCTTTATATGCTTATCCCACCTGAATTCAGCCGAAACGCAAAAACTTTTCGGCAAAAGTCAAAAGTGCGAATTGGCTTATTGTACACTTGCAGTCGGAACGACACACCAACGGTCCAAAAATGTGAAATGGAGTTTTCCTTCAGTGACGAAAAGACCCACTGTATCAGATGAAAAAATAATGAATTATTAAAATTACGTGCTGGTTGATCGGCTTTACTCACAAAATAGCCCCTGAAACAGCTCTTTAGGAGAAAATTTAAATTATCGCCCACACCGGCGGTTAGTGGCAAGTACTCACTTGCTGTATGCATAAAGTTGCAAGTAGAAAAACATTTTGCGTTGTTGTTCATAAGCCAACCTCCAAGGAAGTTTGGTCTATTCGTTATTTGACCTTGCTGTACCAAAGGCCAAATGCAGATTAAGAGCAAAACTATCACTCGTTTCAGGCATTGTTGTCCAGCAGCCAATCTCTACTGAGATTCCGTTTATTGTGTATCAAACCTATTAACTTGGCAGACACACTGGGGATTTAGCGTTAATATTATTCACAAAAGAGAGCACTACTTTTTTAAAATACTCACCCATTCTATCTTTTCATTGTATAGTAAGAGCGTCGTACGTGACGAAATCATTGCAAACGAAAGGTGCAGTATTTTTCTCTCGTCACTTTAGTTATATCAGCTTTTTCGTTGTTCAGGGGCAGTTCTCGAGTCTGATATACACCCTCGCCCCTCCCCTAGCAGAAAATGTTTGAGAAAAAATTCGTTAATCTCAACAATAATACATAAATTCTCTCCTGCTTTGTTGTAGGATGAAAATGTTAGGTGAAAAGTGTAATGGTGAATTCTGGTAAGGTTTTTTGTTTTTTAATTAACTTTCTCTGTAAACTTATGCTCTGTCAACTTTTGCATTCTGACCAAGTTTAACTCAAATGAGGATTGATTTTTGTATTGTTTCGTAATATTGATCTCAACCTCATGACGTGGAAATGCATTGAAACGTCATGTGATGACCTATAAAGGAATGTGTAATCAAAACATATAATCATTTCGAATACGTTTCAACATCAATATAAAACAGGTTTTTAAGAATTGAAAAATAAGAAAAAGATATTGCATTTTCATGAAAAAGAATGCAATGTCTTGATAATTTCAGTAAGAATGTTGTTCAAATTTTGCTTGAATGTTGTTTTATACCACAAGGAAAGAACTAATTGGTAAGTCAGATCATGATTTATATCTGGATTTCCTTTTCAGTTATCAAACACTTAGAGACTGACATATTGCAGCCGGTTAGAGATGTATTTCCCCAGTTATTTGTCAATATTCTGTGTGCCATTTTCATACCATCTCTGTTCTAGATGCGTCCAGTCCATTTCATATTTCCAGATGACTGTGTTTTTATTACTTCCTTTTTATATGTACAGATATTTATCTAAATGAAGGATATGATGAGGGAGTTTCTTTAATTTGAAATTAAAATGTTTTGAGAACGATGGCTTAAACTGTAGTTTATATGAAAAAGAAACTTTAAATATAGCGAACATAAACTACGGCTTACCGATGGAGTAATGTTTTCATTAGTTTTTAATAAACATAGTGCACTTAAATTGATTTAAAATGGGTCTAAATGGCACAAAAGAAATTACATAATAAAAGGAATACAACATGGTCCAGAGAGAAGTACAAGGTAAGTGCGTGTTAGATCGAAATCCACTTTGGACTTCTAACGTATTTCCCTGTATTTCTCTCTTGACCACGTAGTATTCCTATTTTACATACCACATTGATCTGCTCAGAGGTTAGAATTTTTACAGCAAGTCGTTTAATGTGGTGGCATTATACCACCTTAAAACACATTCGCTTTTTATGTATGATTACCATATCCGACCAGACGCCAGCTAGTTTATAACACCATCTTTCAATTTCAAGTGAACCAAACACACACTCATATTAGAATAGATTTTGTGTTTTACGTTTAACACCTCTCTGTGTCTTGATAAATGATTCTTCTGATAATTCAGTGGAAAAAGGGCTAGTGGGAAGCTGAGTAACTAACCTGTGAAATAGTTTGTTTACATGTCAACAAAATCCCATCAGACAGCAGTGAACAATTCACTCATTCTTTTCCTTCATAAAATTATATTGGCAAACACAGCCTCAAAATATGATATAATGGGACAGAATATAACATGGCTGTATGCAAGGGGAAGTAATTTGAGCTAATTTGATCCAGCGAACATAAACAAATAATTTAGAAATAGTCTTTAGGCATTTTATCTCAGTGACTGATTCTCGGGTGGAGTGTTCAACAATCACCCCATAAAGGAGAACAACGACGCTACATAGATTAAGCGTTTCGTTATGTTTGTCTAAATACAACACAGTGAGCTCACCGAAAGAATGGTGAGCTCACTGCAGCAAACAGAATCAACCGTATTCCACTGCTAAAAAAACTAACAGAAAAACACAACTGAAACACTTAAATAATTTTACGCCTTATGATTGAAGATGTTTCTGGTAAATACCAAGTAAAAAATTGTCGTCTTGATGGAATTGTAATTTCTTGAGAATAACTTCAATCTGCGCAGAAGTAGTTTAAAGAAGATCACACGGATAACTCGCTAAATATTGTGGTATGGTCAGAAAATGACATAAATTTACTACTACCATGTGTGGAAACGGTCATCAAAAGCCGCAATACATCACCGGAGGTTGTCGAACCAATTTTGATTTGGGCCCGCATGGAATTTGCAAATCCTTTCCTAAGGTACATTCCGTGAAAGTTCTACATACCCAATCCCGTTTTATCCGATGGATAATTTTAGACTTTTAAAGAGACAACCAAAACAAACAAGAGCTGTTTAAGCTGTTATTGTGTATGTGACGGCAGTACGTTATACGAGTTTCAGAAGTTCATTAAATTACAGGGCACACGCACAAGTTTACTTGTGTCTACAAAGACTCTACAACTTGTTTTTGCCAAGACAGGAATTCGCAGTATAAATACAAGAACAATGCAGAAAGTATCTGTAAGTATTTGCTCATTTATTACATGTTAAAATTCTGCCCCAAATGAGACTTTCGCAGTATTAATGTTGTAATTCAGCGTTGTTGTGATTTATATATATATACGTAAATCACAACAATGCTGATTTACAAAATGCGAAAAACAACAGAAAAGCGCCTTAAATGGAATTTAGTGTGACTTAACATAAATAGAATTGTAATGTATGATCTCTTTGTAGGTATCGTGGCTTGCCACCTTCAGATCAAACTCCAAAATCCAAATCTGTTTCAAATGTGGGAGGAAAAATTCATATTTTAGTCCTCCGTTCCGTTAATTCTTAAGCAACCTGTCATAGCTTCCATTACCGGTGAGAGATAGTTTTTCTGTTTTTCGAGACTGTTGTTCGGTTGTTATCCAGATGTTTATTCAGTTTTCGATGTCTTTACAACGTCCTGCTTATATTTGCCGTTGTATCAAAACCGGAGGTAGCTGTAGTTTGATTACGAAAAAAGCAATATCTAAGCCGCATTTGCTCATCCAATGTCTATTCAATGTTTTTTTCAAAAGACATTGATTAGATATTGATCTACGGAGGAAAGAATCACAAACAAATTACTAACACATTAATGTTACAATTTCATCGCTTCGTTGGATGCAAGTCTGAATGTTTACTTTGTTGTTAGGTCACTCATTTGACAGATGCACTGTAGTATGTATGCTATAAAAATTAAGAACTGTATATTACTTATATATTTTAAAACTATTCCCGATCTCGGATTTCGTTGTATTATCCAATTTCAAACGCATACATTTTAAGCAAAGACCAGTGAGAAAACATGCAATAATAAGCAAATAAGGCATTTGAAAACAAATAGTTGTACAATTTGGCCATGTCAAAGCAACATAAAACATTTGCGTTGAATACTAGTTGGATTCCTGTTTTACACAAAATTGAATAACGCATTGAATTAGAGCGAACAAAATAACATAGGAAATATCTTATTGCAAATAACCAAATATTAGACGCTATTAGGGTTATGTGCTCAGGTAATATGCCCAAATGTGACGTTTTAGCGTTGTAGCTTCATAGTGCAATTTCGCTGGCTGATCAAGATTTCTGCTTTAAAGCGGTGAAGGTATTGTTATTAAGAAATTGAAACTATATAAGTAGAACTGTATTTTGTGGAATGGATGTCTCGTGTGTATTTCTGACCTTGCACACTAAGTTACTTTTGGACCAACATGTTTTGTATGGCTTAAAGGCAGTATAAACATTCTTTCTTGCGACTTCCACACGAGTCATTTGTCATTTAAAAGGTCACTTTCTGTTCTTCAAATATTGTCTTTAACTTAAGCTTGTCAGGTTCTATGATAAGTTCTTATCACTTGTGTATCAATTTTAATACTTGTGCATTATGTTTGTCCCACTTCAAAACAGGCATTAACACAGGTTAAACTAAAGCTATTTCTCAACTAAAGCGGTGCTATGAATTATTCATTGTTTATATAGATCAAAGACGACTTTGTCTAGAGTGATTGCTTCTAATCACTCGCTTGAAAAGGGATTTCTCCAGTTTTCTCCAACTCGTAGCTCAAAACTAATTATTTATCTCGGGCTTTGAAAGACAGCTTTGGTATTGGGTCAGAAACATATGCCTATGAAAAAGTGTCCTTCGAGGCCCTTGGTAATAAAAATATTGTTCCAATATAAAGCGTTTTGCTCTTTACTAAGGGAATTAATTTTGACATTAGCTAAAGATCTAAATGGCAGCTCATGCTAATTCAATACAGAGTTCATAAGATATAGCATTATATGGCCTGTGGCTGATAAGATTTTTCGTAAAAGGTTATGGTGTCTAATTGCAAGTTACACAAGTCGTAAGCATACTGAATATACATTAGAAATGCAAATAACTGCAATTTCGAATGTTGTAAGCAAACCTTCAGATGGTGTCATGAATTTTGCGCTATATGTTATCTCTGCATAAATTGTTTTATGTAATTTATATAACTATTTCGTGATATTCTGGACAAGTATAAGGATTAATAATTTTAAGAGTAGATTGTATTTGACAGGAACGGCTACGTTCAAGATTAATGGTGACTATCTGACTTTGCAATTGATTGTAATAGATTGGTTTACGTACATATGAAGGTTTTGTCAATAGGATGTGAAATATATCGGTATTCTACGTTATGGCTGATATAAAAGTTAAATAAACAGACACAACAATAATGTAAAAAATAAATTGCTTAGTTCCATTCGGATTATTATTTTTTGTGACCAGGTAAGAATTATTTATATTTAAGGTCACTGGTGTGAAGCAAATGCTTTTTTGGCCTGAACATTGTTTCTTTAATATTTATTTAGTTTTTTTGTTTGTTTTTGTCTCATCTTAAAAGAAAAATATGTTGTGACCTGTTTCCTGAACATTGCAGTCCTCACATGATTTTACAGTAACTCGACTTAGATTTAACAGTTCGTTTCCTAAACATGTCAGAAACATAGCAGTACAAAATGCTACTTTCTAATATTTCAGTCATATAAATTAAACTTTTCAGTGTGCTTCATATAAGTTACAGTAAACACCCCAGTGACTCGTAAAATGGACCACGACTGAGTAAAAAGCTTAAATGTTAGCAAATCCCAGCACCAGAGAAACTGATACACTGGGCTATGTGCGATTGCAAAATGGTTTAATAATATAGAGTAGAACCTGCCCCGGACAAACCGGTAAAATGTAGACATCTCCCTAATATGGACAAAATATTTCAGTCCCGTTTATTGTCCAGTTGGTTTCTATGTAATAGCAACCTAAATCATTCGGACGCCTCATTATTCCGGACAAGAGACACCATTTTTAAGACTCGACCTGAAGTTCCAAGTGGATTATGTGTGTAAATGTCTGACAGTGTTCAATCGAATTGTGAGATGGAACAGTGTTTTAATCGAAAATGGAAATAGAACTAAAAGGGGATAGATAAATTGTTTACATTGTGCTAAAGGATCTGTTATGAAATGAGGTGGTATAGGACGCTCCGTGCATCCTTGCTAAATATCAGTTGTGTGTCCTCCCTTAATTTCTTCATTTTCAGCCGTAGTGTGTTTCGGTCGGTGGAAGGGGAGTGGGGGAGGGGGGGTGGGGGGGAGGGGTATTGTTACTAACTGAGAGAGATACGATTTTCCTGCTTTTTTTAAACAGAAAGGGCCGTAATATGCACATACCGGGATAATTCTCTATTTCAATCCATGTTGATAAGTTTTGTAAACAAAAATACAAGCAGCCGATCATTCAGCTCAATTAAACTAAAAATTGAATTGAAAATAAATGATACCATCATGTATACTGGTAAATTGAGGGATAGGGCCTTTTTACCACCTGTACAAATTGAGGGACAGAACACAGAGAGGGGACAGTGTGGGGATCAGGTCGCCTCCATTATCAAAAAAAGTTTATTTAGTACACGAATCAAGCCATTATTCTATGCTGAGTAAACCAGACACCTTACTAATTCAGACAAATGTTTGAGTCCCAAAGCTTTCCGGATTAATCACTTTGTATTGTAGTATTTCATGCTGTTGATGACTGATTTCGAAATATTAAAGAAACGTGGTGTTATTACAGAAGATAATGGTCTCAAAAACCCAAAAAAGGGAAAAGGAAAGTATGGTCGTGAAAACACTGGACCAAATATGATTGTTTTCAGTTTTTCTATCCAAATACCTTCGGACCAAATATCGTGGAATCGACTCAGCCTCATGTTATTATATTGAAAAATTTCTTGATGCTTAAAAACAGTTTTTTTCCTGCAAAATATTAGATCAACAATTTTTAAATATCCAATTCACAGTTTCTTTTATTTTATTTTTTTTTTCATTTCAACAAAGTGTATAATTTAAAACCTAAAAGAAATCTATGATTTGACAAAACATTTACAAAAGGCCATCCCCTCCTAGAGACAACAAGGTGACGTGTCTTGAAACCGTAGAACCGTTTTTTTTTTTTTTTCGGTGCGCCGTTTTAATCTGGAGATGCAAATCTGGAGATCCACAAGTTCCTTAACAAAGATACACAGTGTATGTCTTGAATAAAATCAACGAGCAAGCACATAATTTTTGTCTCCTTTTTATCCTTTCATTTCTTCCTGTTCTGATAAAAAAAGGCACTTGAAGCAAAAACAACAACAGAGAAAGAGAGAGAGAAAAAAATATTGAAAAAAACTTTGAGTGCTCGCGGCATGATACGAATCCTGCTTGTTGAATACAATATGCCACTCTTGTAAACATTTAAGAAGTCTTCAAAATCATGTTTTCCATCGAGAGACAAATATTTGTCCTTGATTTGCGTTTTGTATCTTAAGTAGGAACGCGACAAGATTACTTTGAGAAATTTGAACAAGAAAAATAAGTATCAGTTTTTCCTGAGATAAGAATTCCATAAAATGATCTAACGGGCTGAAGTAGGGGGACAAACATCGGTCGTGCGAAATGCGGTAACATGGTTCTACCAACCCCCCCACCCCCACCCCCCCTCCTCCTCCTGCCACCTCCTCTCACTTCTCGTCACATTCGAACAGAGTGAATTAGAAACTCGTTTTAATCCCCTGAGTAAAAGGAGCAAGTGCGTCCTATTTTACCCATTCTAGTCGGTGAACGGGACGTTAGACACCAAACAAACAAAATACTACTACTAATAATAATAATCATCATAATAATAAACGCAATAACAATAATAATAATAATAATAATAATAATAATAAGCTTCTATGTCTGATAAGCATTTGCTCATAATATTAAACAAGTGAAATCCTCTGCAATCGGCTGAACTCCATAAACAAGTGAAAAATTCCAATCGATAAGCGTTCGCTAAAATAAGCCTACAGGGCGGAAGCAAATGTGCAAGAAGTGGTTATGACATGAACTGCTGTCATGAGGTAATTCTTCTGGGTTTCTCCTTGAGCAAAACAGAAATAAAATTATATCATTAATCATTCAGATTATATATATATAAAGGTAAATGTTGTATTTTTCTTGATGAAAAGTTGTAGGTCCTATTTGGTTATTTCTGCCATTTGTCTCTCCAGCAGCAAGGACAGCATTGTAACTTAATTCAAAGCAGTGAGTTGAAAAACCCCGTTTGTCAGGCTAATTTTCATAAATCTGGAAGGGCCTTTGGTTCTCTTCAAGGAGGATATTGCCAATAATATGTTAGGGTCGTTATGTGGTGTTAATAATAGTCCTTTCTGTTTTGAAAACATTTTAAAATGTACGGGTTTTTTTTCTGTATATTTGTACACGGCAGTCTGCGAACCGACAATATGACGCCGAAAGGGGATTGGTCAATTCGTAACGCCGTCAGTCCGTACCAAGTCGATTCATAAAACCGCGAAAGGCTATTAGTGGCACTTCTTTGGATAATTCGTACCACTGAAAAAAAACATGACGCGCGATAAAGTTTCCCCGGTCAAGTCTTTGAAATAATTTCTCCTACGGTTTAAAGGGCATAAATATACACTAATAATACCAGCTTAGATAAATGTTTGAAAATCAAAGAGATATACATTCAGACGTTGAGTCGAACTTTTAAAAGCAAACACGAAAGGACCAGCGTACCAGGCAGTAACCCCCACCCCGCTCCCTCCTCTTTCTTCGACCATAGAACATAACCCAAGATAGTTTAGCGATAACAGCGGAAGTCATACACCTGTCACCCTTGACCTTTTCATGCTTTTTTATCATTCGTTTCGTTCATGATTTTGTCCACACTTTTTTTCATGCTGTTTTCTATGTGTGTTTCGAATACAAAATATTAGCTGGCAATTTGCGGTTGTACAAAACAATTTCATTAAATTTAAGGAAAGGCGATGAGAACTCGAGATAATCGGCCCTCCCCCTTCCCCCTATCCTCCCCCTCCAACTTGGCAGCTCAACGAAGCCAATGTCAATTTTTTTAGGGTGACTTGTAAAATTTTATCTACAAATACCGAGTCAAAGACTAATTTCGATTGGCAGATCATATTATCAGTAATCGATTCTCGATCGGATAATAAAATGAGATAAACTAATATTATATGTGTGTGTGGGGGTACCAACTCAACGCAGAGAGAACCAAAAAAAAAAAAAAAAAACAAAAAAAAAAAACCCTGTGCCAAATGTCTCCAATCTATACCTAAAATAAAACCTATTCCGATTGAATGACTGATCTTTCAGAGTATTTGTTTGAGGTCTTTAGGCATCAAGACTAAAGAAAGGCTTTTTGTGTGTGTAACGGGGCATTAATAAACAAAATTGTCCTGATTGCAAGATTGTGAATCTGCTGGCTAATTTCGGCGGATGGGAATTAAAATGGTAGAATTTCAGAAAAGCTATTTTATGAGCAGCTGGATAGGATGAAGGGGGGTGGGGGTGGGGGTGGGGGGGGGCTGGGTAGGAAGCTACTGGACGGAAAACCGGCCATCAGATGTACAGATCCACAAAAAATGCTGACAAGAAATGATCAGATAGCCTTCAGGTACTTCTACCGCGGCAAAAAAATATATCCTTTACTGCACAGGGTAAATATATCTTCCATGAATAGTTCGGAAACAAACAACAGGCGGTAGCAGTGCCTTCAAAGCTCATAATAAATCCGCTGTTTATATTTACATAAACAAGGCAATGCGTTAATTTTATTTATTCAAATACGTCCTGTGAGTTTTTTTTTATTTATATAAAAATAGTTCATATCCTGGACGAAAGAAATATTTTATCGACAAAGAACAGGTTGTTTGAGTGTTAATTAACCAAATATGAATCTTAATTAAGTAGAATTTTATAACGCTGTGCTGCATTTCCTTTTGTCCCCAGACCAATCGAAGATCTTCATTAAATTATACCAAAAAAAAAAAAAAAAGCTTCAAGCTAACCGGATAAATTTAGTGTCTTCATCCTCTGTCTCACAAAATAATAACGTTTTTATACCGGAGATATATCCTATTCGGTCTACATTGGATCATTCATATTATTCTAAAGATTTATTTTGAAATAATTAATGCAAGATTTTTTTTATTTATCAAGACACTCGCTAAGTGGATAAATATTTAGTTCTTGTGATTGAAAATGCCATATTTTACTAATAAATACGACTCGAGATTAGGTGTTGGAGTAAAAGAATGCCCAATTAAGTTCAGAGCTTTTGGATATGCTGTAAGCACAGCATGAAGATGGGAACAGGAAATCTCTCCCCCCCCCCCCGATAATTCCCAGAACAATTTCCCCCGTAGGACAATTCCCAACAATTCATTTTTATTTTTCTTACTCTTTCTCTTCTTTGTATTTTTCTCCCTCCCACTTATTTTTTTTAACAAATTATGTTATTCTTGTTCTGGCATTCAAAGTAAAATAAAAATAAAAATAAAGGGGGGGGGGGATAACCGTCGGGGGGGGGGGGAATTGTTCTACGGGGGGAATTGTTGGGAGGGATTTTCGGGGGGGGGGTTGTAGGGTGGGGATGCATACCTTTCTTTGTACGATGCGACACTAGTTCCGTATTTCTGTGGACCATGTAAAATATTACTCCTTTGCCCTGGCCTGGACATCAAACCCTATTCGTCTTTTCGCTTCATTGCAACCCCTAATTCTGTATCTGTGTTGACAAATGGGATTCATAATTCTTGACACTGTGGTCAATATTCATCCTTAAAATTATATACTGGGCTTGTTTGTTGTATAAGCATTGAATTGCATGAAATAGAATGCATCCCCATAAGCACTTTTTATTTTAAAAAATTGTACAAGTCTTTAATCTGTGGAATATAATTATATGGGGTTTTCATATCGCAGCCATACGTTATTTTTTACTAAGTAACCTCGTCTCACAGTCCACCACGTGCGTATTTGACTGCGCTCTGCGTGACATGGTAAGGACGTAGTCCAAACAACCAGTATGAAAATAAAAGGGTTGCTCGTTGTATTTTCGTGTTAATGGATATGTTATTGAATTGCTATCCAAAGAAACTGGAAATAATGACCTGATATTCTTCCGGACCTGTACGTGCCATGTCATACTTCAGATGTCGGAATACCTTAATGGGGCCCCTCGAAACGGCGCCCTTGCAGCTTCTATGTCACACAGCGGCGTCGTTCCGATCAAATGCCAACCCTTTTACCCAAGAAACATTTGAGATAAAAATGACGGTAACGGGTGACGGGTGGCGAATATCCAAAAAATGGAAAAGAAACGATTCCGAAGCTGTTGCGGAACATCAGAATTAATTACGTATGGTTAACGACACAGGCAAGGAATTGCAATTCGGGGACCCTTCCACGAAAGTTTTTGACAAACAAATAATTTCTCACCGATTCGAATGGTACGGATGTTTGGGAATCAAATAAGATTCGTTTAAGAGCTTCAGGAAATGATTGAGATTTATCTACGAACATGAAATATTTCGGGGTGATTCGCGATGTTTGTGGTCGTAGTGAAAGGAGGGCATTATGGGACATACCCATTTGACACCAAAGGTGATATGATTTGCTATAATTTTAAATTGTAGCAAGAGAGATCCAGAGAGAGAGAGAGAGAGAGAGAGAGAGAGAGGGAGAGAGGGAGAGAGAGGGAGAGGGAGAGAGAGACAGAGAGCGAGACAGAGAGAGAGTGTGTGTGTGTGTGGCAGGGAGGGGAGAGAGAAAATGAGAGAGGGGAGAGAGAGAGAGAGAGAGAGAGAGAGAGAGAGAGAGAGAGAGAGAGAGAGAAAAGTGAGATAGAGAGAGAGAGAGAGAGAGAGAGAGAGAGAGAGAGAGAGAAATAAATAAATCGAATTTGGTCCCGCTTGTCACAAGCTAATCCCTTGACGTGAGGGGTGGGAGTCACTTTTGAGTGCCTGAGCTACGGCCTTGTTCTTGAATTCGAACACGCCTCCAATGTAATGTTCCCAGTGACCATTGTGACGTCATGTGACGTCATGTTTCGGGTCCCGAACATCGACAGAACAAATCCATAACGATTTTGAATTGCTTAAACCCAAATACTGAGCATATGCTTGTAGTAAATTCCAACCCAAAGTATTAAACTTATTTCTAAGTACAAGTTTGAGACCAGTTATTGAATATGGACATAGAAATGACTCTTTGTCTTGCTGTAACTTGTAGCAACAATGTTATTACCATGGGCCAGGCACAATATTTGTCCCTGCTTAGACCATAAAGAAGGCATTTGCCTTTATTGTGTTTGATTGTATTAATGGTCACTTAAGCAAATTTGCTGCTCAAACAAACATTCATAGACTTATACGAAAAGCAAGAAAAACCGTGTGTGTGCAGTGTTTCTCACTCGAGGAGCTCGGCCTGAACGATTGTGAAAAAAACCCAATTGCTTTCTTCTGCTGGGAAAATAACTAGTTTTTTTTTGTTTTTCAACTCAATTTTAAGAAAATCGACCCATATGCCTAGCTCTCTAATCTTATTTCCAAATATATAAAATATGGCCGATGCCAATATTTCCTTTTACGTTGTTCCTTATTTTGCCGTTTTTTGTTTGTTTGTTTGTTTGTTTGTTTGTTTTTGTTTAATTTACAAAAACGGGCCCCTTTCTAATTTTGATTTAATGACTTGGTGGAAATGAGAAAAAACGTCATTCTCTTACTGGCTTTGGTATTATTATTATTTTTTCTCATTATTATTATTTTTTTTACTGAGACATTATAGAGACAAGGACACGGCGTCGCTGATTAGTTCTCATCTACATAACACATATAATTAGCACTGAGCTCATCAATAACTGCGAAGCAACAAACAGAAACGATATGGTGTTGTGTTTCAAATCCATTCGTTTTTTTTTTTTTTGTTCTTACGAAGCAGCCAACTGACTTCACTACTGAAGTATTTTGGAAGTCGTTTCTCGAAAACATTATCGACGGATCGTTGAACATACAATCAAATAAAATGACTTCCTCAAGAAGAATTCTGAAAGTTCGAATTGAAAACCGCGATAGCAATTCTGTTGAGAGCAGGCACGGTTCACGTGGCTATTCTCTAAGCAGTATTTTTATCAAATGTGACACGTTTTGCTAGCATGCTGGAATGCGAACAAACTGTGAATTTAAAAGTGAACAATAAAAGATAAAAATAAGTGAAAGTGAGCGAAAACGTAGAAACCTGTGATGCCTTGTTGCCGTTTCTAAATTACTCTGCTTTTCACTCCTGTAGCACTTATAATGTAACTTCAACGCTTAATTAATGGCTTTCATCTTTTATTAAAGAATAGTTTTGTAGCTGCGCGGATTTACTCTGGTTTCTTAAACTATCAAAGTGAAGTAGCACATCTGTGCAAATCCAGGTAGGCTTTCAAAATATTTTAAATGTTTAACTATTTTATTGTACTTTTTAAATATTATATAAGTAAGATAGGAGTGGTCTACTGCAAATATCTGTAATGCAAAAAATCTGAAATACCATTGGATTAACAATTTGTTCATTTTAACTTGTGTTAATTTTTTTTAACAAAATTTTGATGTACATAATAATTAACTTTTTATTAGTGAACGCTATGTAATGGCTTTCAAGATTGTCAAGGTTTCATTTCAGTCGCTTTTTAAAAGTTGTATTGGTTTCGTCAAACTGCTACGATGTGGGAGCAGCCCTAACCCCGGGACTGCATTGACAGCTGTCGCACGCAAACATCCCAACGATTTGCAGCCCTAATCCCAGGACTGCCTTGACAGCTATCGCCTGCAAACATTCCAACATCGATAAATCGCCGATTTTAGGTTGCGTCGTTGATCCAACCAAGCCGCTAGATTTAATCTGGCTGTAATTTGGTTTTGATTGGTGACCTATAGATCAACATCAAATCAACGTCTGACACACAATATGGAATAGACGTTGAGCAGGCAACGGTGTTTGGACCTTGCTTCCGGTCAAGACCAAATCCGTCTTTGTCCCACGTCTAATCAACATCTTTGGTGCAACGTTAATAGACGTTGGAAAATCGTCGTTGCATAGCCGTCTGGGTCTCAACCAACCAAACAACATACATTATGGCGCACCAAAAACGAAAGCGATGACAGGTCGCTTCGGATTTAGTCCGAAATGAGGACGTACAATATGGAATTTTCATATTTCATAAAAACGCACTTTATAATATACTGCGTCACTGCATGACCCAAAGTGGGGATATTTTGACGAAAGGGTGACCACAGCAACTTATGATTTTCACTGTCTACCGGTGATTCTGAATAATATTTTCCCGATGACTATACATCATCCCGTCACAAAGTATGCGCTGTGCCTGATTGCTACATAGCTGCCGTCATAAAATATGTGTTGTACCTGATTGCTACATAGCTGCCGTTTTACGATTTCTACAACAGTATTTCTACATCATTAGACCAGAAATTAAATTTTAAGAATATCATTCACTATTTTGCCGTGATGTACTTCTGAGATGATAAATACTAAACAGTGTACAAAAACGAGTCTCGCGATTATCGGTTCGTTACGAACGACTTAAGCCGCCAGCTTCTCAGACACGCTGTCTTCTACGACACGCTAGCTTCTCTGACACGCTGTCTTCTATGACACGCTAGCTTCTGCGATACGCTTAGCTTCTGTGACACGCTTAACTTCTGTGACACGCTAGCTTCTGTGATATGCTTAGCTTCTGTGACACGCTTAGCTTCTGTGACACGCTTAGCTTCTGTGACACGCTTAGCTGCTGTGACACGCTTAGCTTCTGTGATACGCTTAGCTTCTGTGACACGCTTAGCTTCTGTAACACGCTTAACTTCTGTGATACGCTTAGCTTCTGTGACACACTTAGCATTTGTGACATGCTTAGCTTCTGCAACACGCTGTCTTCTATGGCACGCTAGCTTCTGTGACACGCTTAGCTTCTGTGATACGCTTAGCTTCTGTGACACGCTAGCTTCTGTGATACGCTAGCTTCTGTGACACGCTTAGCTTCTGTGACACACTTAGCATTTGTAACACGCTTAGCTTCTGTGACACGCTTAGCTTCTGTGACACGCTTAGCTTCTGTGACACGCTTAGCTTCTGTGACACGCTTAGCTTCTGTGACATGCTTAGCTTCTGCGACACGCTTAGTTTCTGTGATACGCTTAGCTTCTGTGACACGCTTAGCTTCTGTGACACGCTTATCTTCTGTGATACCCTTAGCTTCTGTGACACGTTTAGCTTCTGTGACACGCTTATCTTCTGTGATACCCTTAGCTTCTGTGACACGTTTAGCTTCTGTGACACGCTTATCTTCTGTGATACCCTGAGCTTCTGTGACATGTTTAGCTTCTGTGACACGCTTATCTTCTGTGATACCCTTAGCTTCTGTGACACGTTTAGCTTCTCTGACACGCTTGGCTTCTGTGATACGCTTAGCTTCTGCGACACGCTTACCTTCTGTGACACGCTGTCTTCTGTGACACGCTTAGCTTCTGCGACACGCTTACCTTCTGTGACACGCTGTCTTCTGTGACACGCTTAGCTTCTGCGACACGCTGTCTTCTATGACACGCTAGCTTCTGTGACACGCTTAGCCTCTGTGACATGCTTAGCTTCTCTGACACGTAGTCTTCTATGACACGCTGGCTTCTATGACACGCTACCTTCTGCGACACGTTTAGCTTCTGTGATACGCTAGCCTCTGTGACCCGCTTAGCTTCTGTGACACGCTTAGCATCTGTGACACACTTAGCATTTGTGACATGCTGTCTTTTGCGACACGCTGTCTTCTATAACACGCTAGCTTCTGTGATACACTTAGCTTCTGTGACACGCTTAGCTTCTGTGATACACTTAGCTTCTGTGATACACTTAGCTTCTGTGACACGCTGTCTTCTATGGCACGCTAGCTTCTGTGACACGCTTAGCTTCTGTGATACACTTAGCTTCTGTGACACGCTTAGCTTCTGTGACACGCTTAGCTTCTGTCTGTGATACACTTAGCTTCTGTGATACACTTAGCTTCTGTGACACGCTTAGCTTCTGTGATACACCTAGCTTCTGTGACACGCTTAGCTTCTGTGATACACTTAGCTTCTGTGACACGCTTAGCTTCTGTGATACACTTAGCTTCTGTGACACGCTTAGCTTCTGTCTGTGATACACTTAGATTCTGTGATACACTTAGCTTCTGTGATACCCTTAGCTTCTGTGATACGCTTAGCTTCTGTGACACGCTTAGCTTCTGTGACACGCTTAACTTCTGTGACACGCTTAGCTTCTGTGACACGCTTAGCTTCTGTGACAGGCTTAGCATCCGTGACACACTGTCTTCTATGACACGCTATAGCTTCTGTGACACCCTTAGCTTCTGTGAAACACTTAGCATCTGTGACACACTTAGCATCTGTGACACACTTAGCATCTGTGACATGCTGTCTTCTGTGACACGCTTAGCTTCTATGATACACTTAGCTTCTTCGACACGCTGTCTTCGCAGCAAGCACAACGCTCACTCAGATGCCGATGGTTTAACTTCCATTTGCAACAATATTCGCATAGTTGATTAGATTTCGCACAATCGATGTCTATCCAACGTCGACAGGTAGACGTTGTTTTGATCCAATTTGAATGCCAACGTCATAGTGTTTCCTGAGCTTGAACATTTCATTTGTGTCAAAACAAAGAGAAAAGCACTTTACTTACAACAATAGAAATTATAGTATTTCATGTCCTTACTGCCATTTTATCGCTTAGATATGGATGTCACTTATGGCAAGCAGTAATATTTGTTACTCTGTGGTAATAAACACCGTATATTCGTGTGGCCCTGATCGAGAAGTAGTAAGGAAATTATCTACTCCATGTCCAGCTATGAAAATAGATGTGTTAAACTTTGACTTTTTGTGGAACAGTCATTGAACATTGGGCTTGGGGTGGTGGGCCTGGGGTGGTGGGCTTGGGATGGTGGGTGTGAGGGGATTAAAAACGTTTACCTACAATAGTTTATTCCATAGTTTTTATTGATATATTCATATTAAATTAGATGATTTTAGAACTGGTCTATGATATCACCTTTTATATGCATTACTTCTATTAGAATTGGAAATGCCTTGTGGGTGATGAGATGATGATGATGAGGTGATGAGAGTTCGCCTTGTAAAGCCTCATCCATCAGCTCAGTCATGGCTAAATTTGTATGCTGACTGTATGTGCTGTTTCAATAGCCTCTGTATTGATTTAGCCCAGCCATTGGATGGGCCCATACAATGATGTGGTGTTTCAATGCTGGGGTGTTTCAATGCTACACTGACCACAGATGTATATTGTTAAATGGCATGTTCAAATGATGTAATCTGATTGGTCAATTCCAAAGTCAATAATTTTTCAGCGTTACCAGGAAGGCAAATATCGATAGACTGCAGTTACGTCACCAAAGTTTTGTAACGAAGCATACATTAACTTATTTTGAGTCAACATGTAGTATTGATAGCATTGATACAGTATTGATAAGTTATTAAAATATCGAAGTCACAAGGTAAAAAAAGCAGTCCTATCTAGACACAGCAGGTTGAAGAACTGGATTTGACCAATCAGATTACAGCATTAAGGCGGGAAGAGACCTGTCCGATGATCAAACCTTTTTTAACATTGGCCAAAATTTTTCTCTGTCACAATATAATTGTTCGACACTGTTTAAATGACAATTGTATTATAAATTTATAAGTTGCTACTTTCGGGGTATTTCCTATGGAAATGGGATCGCCGAAGGCGAGAGCGCAAAATTTTACTATAAATTTCTCCCTCCGAAAGGCTATTTTCTGTGCCTTTTCTGTCTTTCAGGTAAATCGCTTTTACTTAAAAATGTTGTACACCAGACTGGCCGGTCGATTTTTTTCACTCGACATTTTTTTATACCCGGCCGGGTCACTTTTTTAATTTGAGATTTCATTGATCCGGGATAATATCTTTTCTCACCTCAACGGGAGGTTATATATTGTGGTATCCCCGAATACGCGACGTAATAGAGGTAGTTCATGCAAAAGTAACGCTAAACTGTTAACGTAATAAATGCGACGTGCGAGTGGAAATTTTTAAGCAAGCACAAGTAATCCACCACATACGGAATAGATCTGAATGAACTGAATGAACGTATATGTTTCTTATTCTATGGGAGAAAAACCACGTCAAATAATTTATTCGTTTAATTTAACTATAATATATTCCTGTTTAGTTGTGTTTGCTTTTGTAATGGAGCGCATAAAACGCATTAGAAACATTAGTTGGTGAAATGAAAATAAAATTTGAAGCTTTAGAAATACCCCCAAGGCTTGTCTTCTAGACTCTGCTGTGGGTCTCTGACATTGAATCCATTTTGCCATACTCTTTATACTAAGTGACAGTTATTTCAGGATCGGCGGAGACTGGGAGGTTCATTCCGTTAGAAAAATGGCATATATTACGTTTTTTCTGGGGGGGGGGGGGGAAGATGTGTGCACAATATAAGCTTCAATAAGCTGTTACTATTGTCAGAAAAGGCGCCCCCCCTCCCCCCTCTCTACGACAAATGTTAAAACCTCTATCAATATCTGGATCAACTCATTAACTTTCTTTGGTATTTTTCAACAAAAAATGACTTCCTTGTCTATATATATATATATATATATATATATATATATATATATATATATATATATATATATATATATATATATATATATATATATATATATATATATATTGTTATATCTGCTATCGATCTAATTCCCACCGCCTCTGTTTTGTTACCGTTAATGTGATTGGTTGGGTAACAATTAGAACCACGCTGTGAAGTCCATTAGTGCATTTGATTCCTGAGACGAAGGGTCAGTTTAAAGGCTAATCCAGTGTTCGTTCAGTTCAGTTAATGTTTAACGGGCATTTCAAAGACTGGAATATACGAAATAAAAAGTGTGAAATTAAATGCGGTGAAGAAACTTACTGGTGTAAGTATGATATTGCTGGTCGCTTTCCCCAGGGTTTTAATGAACATTTCACTAAATTTTCTTTTGTGGTAATTGTAAAAGTGTAAGTTCTGGAATTTCTCAGAGGGTGGTGTGACAGAAAGACTGAGAGACAAAACACAACACACACACAAATACACACATAAACATACACACAAATACACACATGCACACAAATACAGACATACACATGCACACAAATACAGACATACACAGAGGGTGGTGTGACAGAGAGACTGAGAGACAAAGGGTGACACAAACAAATAAACGCACACATGCACGCACACAGACACAAACACACATACATACATACGCACACACAAACACACACACACACACACACACACACACACACACATACACAGTGACACCAAGATGTATTCGCCTTGAACAAGAGATCAACCATTTGACGCTCGGTTCCAGATCTGCATAGATAGTTTCGGCTTGTCCATTGAAATAATGCCCCTGAGGAACTGCAATCCTGAGTAAACATTTATGGAGTGAAAATAGAAAATGCACGGGATGACAGTTTACCTGGGAAATATTAGCCTGAAACAAAAGACATCGCAAAATCAAAAAAAAAAAAAAAAAAAAAAAAAAAAAGAAAAAAAAAGAATATACACGTATAAAAAAACGTTTCGCATATGTAACTTGAATATGCACATGGAAAAACACCATTCACCATTTACCATTGTACTGTTTCTATTGCAGGTTAGACGCTGACAATCTACTAAATAGCACAGTTAAGATGAACAAAGTTACCTATAAAAACCCTCAGAGAAGAAACAATTTAGCAAGAAAATAAGGAATTTTGCGTCTCTTCCATCTGTACATCGGTGGCTAAAACTGAAAGGCTTCTGACCACATAAATTCTTTTGAGAGTTTGTTGATTCGTTGATGGTCAAGAATCAAATATTGCTATAAAATGAAGGATAAATCGCACTCTGGATAATTCAGGCAACATCAATGTCTGCTGAATCAACAGATCCGGAATTCAATTTAAAGAAATCAAACCTCGAGATCGGGCTAATTACATGAACAATGGTGAATTGGCATCAAGCATGATTGATGACTGATTCGTAAAGAAAGTTGCAAGAAAGAACGCCATTAATCACCACAAAAGTGATATATAGAGGTGCGTGCAAAAAAACCATGTTAGCGTTTTTATCAAAGTGAGCAGCAAAACGGTGCGACCTCCAGGGAGTGGGCAATCCGAGGCACTTCCGGCCTTGTGTTTTAATTAACCTTCAAACAAAATGCCCTGGAACGCATTTCTTTACATCAGCTCAAATAAAGAATGGCATCACAGACGACATATTAATCAAGGAATAAATGGATGTTTTATTTTTTACGTAGAAGCCATACCTGCTTGCGCACTGAAAAAAAAAACAGTTTAATTTACATAATATTTCCATCTGAGACTTTGAAATAACAGTCGTTCTCAAAATAAGCAAACTATTAAAAAAAACAACCACCGAGGTCTCGTCTGTTTAGGACTGGTAAAACAGAAAAAGATGTTTACATTCTCCGTTCCCGCGTGGTCACCACGTGACTTACTTCTGACCAAATAATCAGCTTATAATTCCTGTTAGGTTATTAGGAGCTTTAAATAATAAACCGCAGAAAAATACATAAAATATATAAATAATATGCATAAAATGAGACATTTTCAAAGCTTAGTAATGACAAACTAAAATCTTTTTTTTTTCAACTAAAAATAGAATAATGACTGATTTTGTGCCAACTTTACCACAGTCACATCCGAAACTGGATGGCCGCGGTGTGGTTCCGCCCTTCAAATTCAATGAAAACAGGGATGCTGGTCGCTACAAGGCATTTCAAAAACACGGTGTGGATTACCCTTCGAAAGATCGTGAAAAAATACAGAAAGAAGCTTCGAAAACGAGGGTGACTTCTGCCAGAAATGGTAGGCCTAACTCCTCACAGGTGAATTCCACGACCCCTTTAAAACCAAAGGTGGCATATTCACCTTATGCCCGGACCAGTTTTGAATTCCGAAGTTTGTTTTCCCCTGAAATGCCCGATAAAGATGGTGTTCAAAGTGACCTGCATCGTGGAAGTCAAGGTCATACAATAATCAACGGGAGTGATTTACCACAGCAAGAAAGGGACAACTCAACGAATGCCAGCTTCAAAACGCACGAGAGAACAAGTAGCGGCCTACGCAAAACTGCTTCTGATTCAAATGTACAGGAATTGTCGACGAGAACGTCTCCAAATGCAACGCCGAAACTTTTCAGGAAACCAAGACCTCCTACGCCCGGATCTTCTGATCCAGTTAAAGCTTTCCACCCGAAAGTAAATTCCGATAATTCTCGGCTGGATAAATCGTCATGCCCAAATAGCCACACAGAATCACAACGAAATCCGGACAATGTGCCCAAGGGGACTACGGGTAAAAATGGCAGATCCAGATTGTCGTGTAGCGCAAGTTCAAAGGTCAACCACCAAAATCCACGCTGCGATGAACAATCTAAAATGAGCACTTCAGAACACAATGGTGAGAAAAATGTTGAGCAAACCATCACGAGACATGAAACGTCGTCCTTTCTTTGCGCGAAATCGAACCATGCACCCAAAGCAAACACTCGTCGTGATATACAGTCCCCTTATGGCGGCCCAGCCCTCATGACCAGTCCAGCACATGACAGCAAACCCAGCAGTGCGCAAACAAGTGAGGCCGGTCATAATGTTACTAGTGAAGAGTTCATGGCATTCGGTTTTGTTGGTCCAGCAAATAGGAGTACATCAAACCATGGGCAAACAGGACTGTGTAATGAGCTCCATAAAACAACGTCCGAACAATCAATGGACAAACAGGAAGACGGTCAAAATTCACCTGCTAAAAACCAAAGACGTGTATCAAGTGTTGACCCAACGTCTAAAACTGGACAAGAAAAGCTCCGTAGTAAAAGTGGTAAGCTTTCAGAAAGCCTGATTAAACAAGCAAGTCGCAATTCTTCTGCTCATGAGAAGTATTTATCTAGAGAACCTAATGAGCATCTGCGCCCCCCTACTCCCCCAAAAGAGAAGGAACGGCATGCGTCACGTGACAGTTCATCCAGAGGTAATTATTATCCATCTCGTGATAAAAAGCAAAAGTTCACACAGCTCTCACCTGTGAAACGTAACGGCAAGGCATTTGTAGAAATCAATACGCAAAATACAACAAACTGTGACTCGAATAGTCGCACGCACAAAAACATTGATTCTAATGCAGTGCCCTATCATAAAAGCCCCGAGCCCGTCAGCAATCCTAAGGACACATTTTATGGCCATGGATGTTCACAGTTTACTGATATAGGTGCGCAGGAGTCGGATAACTCACAAAGAACAATCCACGCAAAAGAAGCACACCATGAAAACTATAAATACAATAAAAGTGCTAAAGGAAGAGAAATAAATTCACGAACAGTTAGTAAAAAGGATAAATATAATGAAAGTGTTGATAGTTTGGAACTTGCATCTCCGGGAGAAAACACAGAGGCACATAAATCACCGAGGCTTAAACGCGCGAGGGAGAAACTTAACATCGGCCTGAGGCGTTCGAAGGATGGAGCACCCTCAAGGGATAAATCTGCCGGTATTCTGACCACAGGTAGAATAACTCCACCACCACCAGACAATAAACTCAAGCTTAAAAGTGGCGGTCGTACGGAGAGCAACATCTTGCCAAACAAGTTTGAAACGCTTCCTTTGCCAGGTAAAATATTCCGTTCAGTTTCTAACGAAAACTTTGTTCCGCCTTCCGACAAGCGTACCGCACAGCAACCGCTTCCTGTTCCGGTCTTAGATGCAAGTAAACGCCTCACAGAAATTTCGACTAGATCTGTCTACCTTAGCTCGCAATCGTTGGAAAATTTTTCAAACTTTGATAGACAGGATTTTAAGAGAGCATTGCAAAGAAATCAAGCGCCTCACAAATTTTCTCCATTACCGCAACGCTTTTCTCGGCGTCTGGATAGCGCGGCTAGCGGTTACAGCGCAGTGAGCGTCGCTTTGGGTGACATCACAGAAGATGAGAGTGAGTGTAACAGTGACCTGGATCTAGAGGACGAGAATCCACCCTGGGGGTCATCACGTATTGAAACGGATAGTTCACATATCCGAACGGAAACCCATCCCTGGCATTCTAAGCAGACTCCACCCAAAAAGCAACACGAAGATTTACCAAGTTTGAGCACCAAAAACTTTAACTTCAAACTCAGTAAACCATATTTGCAAAATAATCGGTCCAGAGACAACTCAAGTCATTTTCGGAGTGAGTCCATGCCAGAAATGAACAAGAAGGCCGCCGCGGTGCCTTCGTATGCTACAACTCTCCACTCCCAAATGGGCAGTAATAAACCGAGTCTTTCCTCCACTGAGTCACTACTGCGAACTCGGGCGTCTGACAGACAGATCAGCGTTTCCATGGCACCGTTTGCGTCATCATCCATGACGAATTTTCGACCAATGGGAACTGAGAATAGAGTTTCGAATACATCTGCATGGAATCCCGCAGCTGTCGAGAGTCGCCCCAAGAGTCGCCGGGGGAGACTGTCATCGATGACAGATTCCGATAGCTGCTTGAGCCGAGAAACGCCCGTACCCAGAAACAGTCCCGAGGGAAGTTCCCATCCGGATACCACAAGGAAGCCATTAACCGTAGACGATACAGCGGGTGCTGCTGCAAACACAAGGCCTTCAATTGAAACAGATCAGAGTATGAATAATCCCCACGCTCGCCCTTTGTCTGCAAAGGGTCGTAGTAAACACCGCTCGTTAAAAACCGAACATTCCGCTGGAACTCCGCAAACAAATTACAACGGTGCTGACCCAAATATGACTGAATATCGCCCAGTCCGGCCACAATCTTCAAAGGGCAGAACACGCGTGCAAACAAATGCAGCGGTCTCGTCAGAAAATAGCCATTCACAAGTTCAGAAATCGCGTCCAAAATCTTCCAAAGGTCGCTCTCGCACTGAATCGTTGAAATTAGACAGTGATGAGCTGAAGCTTGATCTGAGCTCAGTTGCTGATGATCCTGTGTTAAAAAAGGATCGGCCAGATTCAGCCTGGCAGAAAAAATACAGAAAACCAAAGAAAGATCTCGATTTAAAAGACAGCGGCAACGATACAGACGTTGATGGTGAAATAGAAATATTAGACTTGGATAAAATTGACCCACATGACTCGTGGTCTGACTTAGAAGTTGGAGTGACAGGGATTCCGGGCCAGGATAACGCCAGCACTTCTAGTTCACGATCCTCTCGCGGAAGTGACGCGTCAGCTGCCTGGGATGCGCGCGCAGCCCCGGCTAGACGTCATAGCAACAGCATCAATCCATCAAACCAGAGTTGTGTTGATGCACAGTCAGACACAAGGCTGCATCCAGGGGAACGTGCTCCAGACACGCCTCGTTTGACTCCAATGCAACATTCAATTAGACAAAGTCATAACTTTATGGAAATCAATGGCAGCTATTCGCTCAGGTCCATGGAGCATCACCGTATGACGGACGATCATGACATGCGAAAATATAACAAATCATCAAATATTCATAACCATTACGGAGGCTCTGACAGGAATCCTTTTCATAAAATAGTTGATCCAGTTGATAAACAAAAGCAAGACACGTCGCCCTTGACAAGGACTAATAATGGACGGATACGCAATGAAAAACTTATTTCTAAATACAGAAACAGAGTTAGTTTGAAAAACAAAGAAACAACAACAGGTGCGTTGCCAAGCGATGCAGTGAGGGAACATCATCTCAGTCCGATTAAGAATGTCCTCGCTCCAATTCCAAGAAAATTAGAACCACTGTCACCGACCAGCAACCATGGTGACCACAGCTACGATATGGCCAAACAAGACTATTCACCCGACAGTGGCATCTCTGAATCGAAACCATTCAACCATGGCGGAATCCTCTCATCAAAACCGCCACTAAAAACCAAAACACCCAAACATTTACAGGAAGTGTTTGGTTTAAATTCACATCCGCCACAAGCAGTACGCCACGTCGAAAATGGTACAGTGGTTCACAAGAAAGAACACAGACCTTCCTACCCGGAACTTTACAGTGACGCGTCAGGTTTGAACCCTTGGAATAGAGAACCGGAAGCTGTGAAAGGACATGGGATAACAAAGAGACCTGTCCGACAAAGTCGCTCTCTTCCTCTTCATTAATTCATTAAGCTCAGTTATTGTGGCAATTACTGAGCAAATACTCATATATTATTACATGGGATCGTCAAGGCCAATTATCTTGAAACGAAACTCGATTGACATAAATGCCGTTTTTTTTTCTTCTTCTTCTTGTATGATTTTATAAAACAATTCAAAAATTAAAAATTAAATATTTATGATATCATGAATGTTCTATTTCCAATATCATTTTTATATACCCATTTTTATTCTTGTATAAAAAAATATAGCATTATATCACAAACCGATTTCTTTATAAATTCAATGCCTTTTGATAATTTCAGTGATTGTTTTCTTAAACTGTTTTGTCAACAGTAATTTTATAAATGTCATTTTATTAATTTCATTTAAGCAATGGCTGTGGTCAAAATGTCGACTAATTTAATCTTGTTATGTATTGAATTATTGGAAACAATTTTTGTAAAGGAGGATGTTGAAGTTTTCTTATTTTTTTCAGTTATATTATAATGACTGAGTTTATCAGTAATTAAATTGTTGATTTCAAAAACGGTTAACCGATATAAATAATGGACTTGTTTTATATATATCATTAATTTGGTTACTGATATCAGCAATTCAAATGTTGATACTAATAACTGAATTATGATATCACAAACTACCTTTCTGGAGGTATCAATTAAACAATGAATAATCGAGAATTTGAAAACAGATGTAACTAGTGTCAATTTAATTCCATTCGTAACATTAAATATTTATATTAATAAAAACAAATAAATGCGAAATTAGCAATAACTGCTTATGGCGAGCATTTTAATAAACAAGATATTGAAAAAGACAGGGTGAGGGTATTTAGAAGTTTTCTAATCGTTTTCTTAAATATTAACGTGTATTTCTTTGAGCATCCTGCCATAGACTTGGCTGTCCGAGGGGATTTGTGTGTGCTTTACGTTATACGATTTACCACAAAAAAAAAAAAAAAACACTGAAAAATCCGAAAACGACCACGGCTGTTTTTGTTTTCAAATGTGGAATTATAGACCTGGTATATGCTTTTGTTCTCAGTTAAAAAGAACGCATTTTACCCTCATATGCGAAAATGAGAAAGAATGAGGGCGAATAGACACACTTTTGGCCTTATAAACCTTTAACTTTCCTCAGATTTAAAATATGTTTTATCTGTTTTAATTGAGGTATTTGGTTCGCATAGTGGAAAGTATAGAACTGTGGCCAGAGAAAAAAAAGCTTTCCTCAGGCCAAAGACCCTTTCCACACATTAACTTCAAGCAACCCCCCCCCCCCCCCGCCCCCCACCTCTCCTCCATTGAAATAGCCTGGTATGGATCAAAATGACGTCAGCGCTGAATATAGAAGGGGGACGGCTAAAAATATACTCTTTTTTTGAAGCAATAGATTACGCAGTTGCTATGCACGGTGTAAAAATATTTTGAGCACAAGAAAATCGCATACACTGTATTATACAACACATACATGCACCACATCCAGGCCCGGCTCAGGACCAGCCCACACCTCGGTGGGGCGGGATGGGAGGAGGGGAGGGTGGTGAGGGGGTGGTATGGCGGTATAAATGTGCCAAAAAGATATTCGCGCCTTTTTGTGTATCGCTGTGGTTTTTATGTGCAATTAATATACTGGAATTTTTTTTAATCCTTTCTCAAACCACTATTTATGTTATCCAGGTCACAACCATTTTCTGCACGTGGTTTTTATCATTCTGAAAATAAATCACAAAATTTGCATTGGCGTGCATTAATTTTACTCCCCCCGTGATTAATTTTATCGCGCTACAAAGTTAAGAAATCTATTCGAAAAGATGTGATATCCAACAACCAAACTAAAAATAAAGCACATGTTCTTTAAAGACAGACTGCGAAATTGTTGCGCAATATAGATATTTTACTCAGATTAGTTACTGTTTATTCCTGCTATTTTACTATGGAATACCGTTTTAATATTTAATGATTATTTTTGATATCAAAATATATTTAGAGATATCAATAAATCAATGTAGATCTCATTAATTTATATTTTGCTATCAATAATTGAATTTTAGATGGCAAAAATGTATTTTTGAGATCAAAAATTCAATTTTACAAACCTAAGAAATCTTACGGGAGACACACATTCACATAAAATATAACGAATTGTCAATTAAATTTTGGAGATGAAAATTTGAATTATTGAGATCAATAATAACATCACAATTTTTGATCTCAAGAATTTCTTCTTTTTGGTACAGAAAAAAATTAAAATAATGATTCTGTATACAAGGACAGACATTATTTATTTACAGATGCGTGTTTCTGAATATTTTATTTAAAAAAATAGACTGATATTTTGATATCAAGAATCAGCTTTTTGAGATCAAAAAATCGTTTTTTGATTTCAAAATACAAATTAAAAAAGTATCAGTCTGAAATAATGATATCTGAAATAAATTCTTGGTATAAATATATAGAAAATCAATTATTGAGCTCACAATTGATATTTTTCTCTCAAATATTTCATTTTTTCTGTCAAGAATTGAATTTTTGATCACAAAAAATCAATTTTAGATATCATTAAATCATTTTTGATATCAATTAATATTTCTTCTATATCTGTAAATATTTCTTGATATCAAAAATTATTTTTTGAGATCAAGAATACATTTAGAGATATCAAAAATACAATTACAGATAGCAAAAATGAATTCTTGATATCAAAAAATCAATTTTTGAGATCAAAAATTAATTCTTGATATCAAAAAATCAATTTTTGAGATCAAAAATAAATTCTTGATATCAATAATTCACTAATAAATGTGAAAACGGCATTCCATATTTTACTTCGCCACATTTTTTCGTGCAATATATAGGGTTAGGGTTAGGTTTACTTAAGGACAGTAAAAAACGCAACAGTGAAAAAGAAAAATCATATAGCAATATGTGCTGTACCTATTTAACAGCGCTGTAAGTCCTTCTCTGAGTACAGGATTTTTTCTTGAGCACTGGTTATAACTGCCGCCATTGAACAAAATGTCTTGCTCATTCCAAAAATTCGCCGAATTGAAGACATTTGAAATGATTAGTAACTCGTGTGGGCACCTCGCGCGTTTATAAAAGCATTTATCCGCCTGGGCATCGACGTGATAATCCTGTTGATACGCCACTGTTGTATCTGATTCTTGTGCTGCGTGCGTTTGGGGTGGCGGCATAGGCGCGCGAATTCTTTGGTCGAGGATATCCCACAACTGTTCGATGGGATTCATGTTGGACGGGTAAGGCGGCCACTGTAGAATGTTAATTTTGTTGGCGCGTAGCCTATCCTGACAAATAGCGGCTACGTGAGGACGAGCATTATCATGCATGAATATTGCACGAGGAGTTTGGTAGAAATAAGGCACAACTTCCCCTTCTAACACAGTGTTTAGATATCGCTGAGCCACAAGAGTGCCGTCAATGATTAGGAGCCGTATTTTCATCCGAAGTTTATTACTCCCCATACCATGGTACTACCATCTCTAAATCTGTCGCCCTCGCGGACACATGCATGGTGATATCGTTCCCCTACTCGTCCGTATACGCGTTGCCATATATCATCGCGGAATAGCAGGAAACGTGGCTCATCGTCTGCCTGAGTGGTTTTGTGCCCACTGACGCCTTACACACTGTCTACGGTTATCCAAAACAGATCCAACATATACGCGGTATGGCCGAATGTTGCGCTCACGAAGATGTCGCAACACGGGCTTTACGCTGATTCGCGGGTTGTGTCCACCCGTCGTAACAGCCGCTGTAGCCACAGCACTTCGAAATCTATTGCAGAGGTGTAGCAATCGAATTTTACGATCCTGATGCACGGTCGCTACTCGAGGCTGGCCTGCTTTGGGGCGATCGCGCATCTATCCGGTTTCCTCGTAACGTCTTACGAGACAAAGGATTGTTGATTTGTCTGACCACCGCTGTGCGCGAAGAACCACCCATCAACATCCCTATAGCCTGTAACATCTCGTTTTCGGAAAGTCGCAGCATCGTAACTTCCGCGTTGAATAGGACTTCTTCAACTGCGTAGATTTTTTCTTTTTCAATAGTGTACAGCAATATTGTTTTTGAAGCAATAGTTCCCATCAGTCAGGTCACAGGGCCTCAAATTGCATAGACCACAATTAACTCAGAAGTCACAAATTGATACCGCCATACAGAAAGGTGTAGCCAGGCACCGAAGCGTGACCTTAGCTTAATAAATTGGATGTCTATTTGGAATTATAACTTAACAAATTAAAAAATGATATTTTTTCTTGCGTTTCTTAAGTCCCTAAGTTATAATTAAACGTTAAGTCTGTTTTTTTTTTCAGAACGCCTGTGAACATGCGCTTTATTACGAGTTTATTTGTTGGATATCACATCAAAAATAAAATTTACAGCATTAAGGTTTTGATTTGTTGGACGAATGGACCACGATACTTATGGATGTGTCACACTTCGACACTTATTTATCTTATTTATGATTTTGCGTGATTATGGCACGGGACTGTCACAGTTGAGCAATTTCAAATCACACAATACGTCAATACGCGAAATAATCGTTTTCAGTACTGATACTGTGCTGCAGCGCTTTCTCCAAAGTAAAAAATAGTAATATTTTATTATGTATGTGCAGAACTTTTTTTGCCTGAAGCCGAAAGGAGAGGTCCGCACGGCAAAAATAATCCTCTGCACACGTAGAATGACGTATTATGCCCTCAGTGTGAATAGACAGGGCCATGAAAATAGAGAATACCTCGAAGTCAGGCATTCTCATACTTAATGTCCATGTGCCAGACGAATTGGCCCCGCCTCCCCCGGCCCGTCACCCCTATTGTTAAGGTGACAAATAAAGAATAACAATAATAAAAAGGTGTATAAAACGGAACGATCATTCATAACAACCTAGTAAATGCAAGTTTTTATGGGTACAATTGCAAAGGAAGTCTGGGAATTTTGACATTTCATTGAACATTGATGGATTTATTGAAGTATATAATGTTAACTAGCCCGCCGGTAGTCTAAGCCAATATTTAGCAGATCAAGACAGTGATGATGATTTGATGAAGTTTGTTGAAAATGTGGAGGCCAGAGGCAGATGATGACGATATTGACTACCTGGATAAGGTTCAAGATAATTTAGACATTGAAATAACCGCAATACATCTCGGTATAACTACAAAAGACGTAAAAAAGTCCATCGCCAGATCTATCGAGACCACAAGCATGTTAAGAACGGTTGGGGTTACAAATTTTTGAGAATGAATTCCAACATCAGCTACAAGGTAATTTATTTGAAAGCTTGAACTTTCTTCTGTCTAAGTTAATGTCACTCGTCGTAAAATTCTAGTGTTTTGTTCGAGATTCGAAATCGAGAGAAAAAATCGATTAAGTGATTATTCTGACGTCCATCAAACGTCTTTTTGAGGTCACGACGTCTGTCGACGAATGTCGTTTTTCGTCGCGACTAAATCAGAGGGCTGTCGAACGTGTGTGTCGCAACGTTGGATGGACGTGCGAAGTTAGTTTTAAATGAAGACTTAGGGTGTCCATTTTCCTAATATAGCAAATTTTATCCACGTTTATCTGACGTCTTTCCTTCAATGTCTGTCCAACGTCTTCGTTCCGACGTCTTTCCAACATTAAGCAATAGACGTTGTTTTGGCTTTCATTTACAATTCCATCAAAACGTCTATTCAACGTCATGACTTATGTCTGTACAACCTCCATTCAACGTTTTATGCTCACTTGGGACATCGATTTAAACAAGAATGAAAACAAAGTCACACCTTACAGGGCATTCTCAAAAACAATGACCTGTGTACCGGGTCGTTATTTTTGAGAATGCTGTGCCTGACAAAAGAGGTGCGACTTTGTTTGCCTCGTTCTTCAGAATAAGTCATCGGAGAAAACAAGAAGTGGACCTTAATTTTATTATATGCATCACTTCAGGAATCCTTTGCCTTCATTTATTTAGTTTACAACAAATTATTTGTTCCCTGAGTACACCTGGTTGTGGCGACACGGTATCAGTTATGCTACTAGTGATGGACTTTCATTGGTGGATTTCCTGCGCTATTTGATGTAGGACGAAGAAATTTGTCACAGAGATAGAGGATAATGAGATGTCGTGAAATCCGCAATATTTTTTAACCTTAACCTTAAAGTATTATTGACCACAAAGTGGTTTCCAGAAAACTCATCCTACAAGGTTTGGCGTAGAAAGACGATATTTGGCAGAGGTAGAGGGTAATGACTTGTCGTGAAATCCTCGATTTTTTGTTTACTTTTATCATGACCAAAATATTTTTAAAACCCTTAATGATCACGAAAAATGGATAGAAATACGGTGGCAGTACACAGTAACTCGCGGCCTGAATCTCGACATTCAGGATCAGGGTCATGTGATCGTTGTATGTCGGAATGCGTCGGAGAAAAATTTACCATTATCTCGAAAACGGTTAGAGATTTTATTTGAGATTATTATTTTGAGTGATTTCAAGCTTATTTTCCACCCTTCGGGCCTAAAAGACGATATGTAAGAGGCACCTCGGTGACCTTGACCTCCTTGGTCAAGTTGAAAAACCGGATGTTGACCATTATCTCGAGAACGGTTAGAGATATAGCGATTTTAAGCTTATTTGGGGCCTTTTGGGCCTAAAAAGCGATCTGCAAGATGTGCTTTAATAACCACTTCATGCTCAATTTCAATTTTGAGAGTCGTATATTTTGTGGCCCAAGTGTAATTTTCGCTACTCGATAGCGAAAACGGTCTAGATTTTGACCTTATGTCGTTCAAATGCTTCACATCAATATAAATGCAATGTGTCTATTCGTATTAAAACATAAACAAAGATGACAAATGTGAGAAGACGGATTTAAAAACAGTTTTATTCAACCATTTCTGGTTTAAAGTATTATTTTTTAAGTTTACAAGTGAAAAAACTATTGTTCGCAATTTTGCCGAAATTGGTGGTTCGGAGCTAGTATTTTGTTCGGATCGTGGTGCCCTAGTTTTTCAATGGAAAAAGTCCTTTCTGACCCTCTACCCTCGGTGTAGGCGTATATCCTGTCCCACTATGCCCCCTCCCCCACCCCGCCACACACACACACACACACACATGCACACACAAATACACACCTAGGTCCCCCATGGTGTTCTCCGGTATGATATTCCATTCAGTCTTCCGCTTTCATTCCCACTTGCAAACTTCGTTTTTCTCGAAATTTCTGCCGCTTTTTTTCCTTTTTTTCTTCTCTTTTTTCTCGTTTAGATTGTTTCAGCAAAGACCAGCCAGTGTCTGAATGATTGAAAGCACAGTCAGGACAAGCAAACTGCATGTTGTTGCTGAACGTATGCCGTGCAATATTCCTGAGAATATGCAAATAGTGCAAAAAGCAAACAAAAAAAAACAGCAACCGAAACACCCGAAGCTTTGGTTTGGGACTGGATGTCATCGGTCGGGGTCAGTCCGGTCGGGGCTCGATTGCGGACCCTAGGCAAAATAGAAAGATGAAACTGTAGAATGAGACTGATTGGATGTAAATTGCTTAGTTGTTGAAATTAGAACCGAAGAACAAGGGGGATTCAAAAATCAATAAAAAATTGAATAGAAAAATTGTCACACGTGGGTTACTACACTTGCATGCAAACCTGGATAATTTAATCTAGTGATGGATAAAAATGCTCTTCTTTGAATTTGACCACAAATTTGATTAACTTACAATCTCTTTAAATTTATGCTGTCATCAAAATTTACTATATTGGTCTGTTCCCTTCACGGTTTTGTTCTTCCTGTAATCAAAATGGCGTCTAAAGGCATACTGCAACTGGGCATGGGACAAATGCAACTGGGTTTGGAAGGCCCCTCTCTCGAATAATGGCTACGAAACAACCGCCCTGTTCCCCATTGCTATTCTTCACCATCGTCATCTCATCGTTTTCTGGGCCGTTATTTGGAATGCCAGATTCTACAACCATGTAGTTACAGGAAGATGGTGACAACCCATGCGCCACTGTAGAATTTACATATGTTCCATTTTGTTCCGCTTTGGTTATGTATAGGTGTGTACAGCATATATCTGCACGGCTAGCAGGACACAAATAATCATCTATCACCTGAAAAAGAACGGGCAAAGTTATATATTTTTTATTAAAAAACATATGCTTCAACTGATCCCTTAATAGATCTAGGAAATGTCCCAAACTCAGGTGCATAATTGGAGAAATTCGGGTTCTCGAGTTCATCAAAAATGTTGCTCATTCCGTAATAAAACTGGACAGTGAATTAAGAAGATCGAAGTTCTGTAGCTGAAAGTGCATTTTTTTATCAAAGCTGACACATTTCATTCAAACAACGTGCATTTTAATATCGCATGCGCTCAGTTAAGGTCATATAGCAAAGGTAAGATGCTATATTATGTAAAATAATATATTTATGAAACGTCAATTAGAAAAAATTGATCATTATATTTCATCAGCTGCGTACTTGATTACAAAATAGTCCCATTGTATCAATCCGAATTTCACGGCTGTAGATGTCATTGAAAAGCGTACGCAGCAATAATAACATATACATGTGTATCAGATATTAGATTGTAGGACTGCCATTGTACGTTACCGATTTGCATTTAAAAGCTCCTCAAATCATTAAAATACACACATTAAATATTACAACAAACATTATAAAGTAGAGGTCGCATTCGAAAAATCGACATCTGTCCTTTTTAAACTTTGAGCTGCCATTTTAAGCATCAGCTTTTGATTGTTTTGGATCACTCTTGAGCACAACATAGGTGCGTGTTATTATTAAGTTAATAAACAAAAGATGTGCACTTTCGAAAATCGGTCACTCTGCGTAAATTGACTTCGGTTGGAAAGGTATGGGTTGGTTGGCAAAATATCTTGACTACAAATTATTTCTTATGCGACTAGGTTATTTCCAACACTGTCAGAAATAATTATCGTATGAGATTTGATATAAATATATCAATATAAATTTGCACTCCACAAACAACTCAGAAATTCGCATCTTTAAACGACACGTTTAGAACTTTGTTCCATTACTGTCCGATTTCGAGCGCCTCTCCTGGTCCTAGGTGCAATCGCTATGCTTGGAATTTGTGCTCTTGCATTTTCTGTATCTGCCTTGAGTGTTTTGTTTCCGAGTCTGGTATGCGGATTGTTAGGCCCCAACCCTTTGGATTGGGGCCTATAGGTTTTGGGTGTCCGTCCGTCTGTTCATCATCGCTTTATACCCCTTTGGGGCGGTTGGGGCCTGCTCGTGTTTCACAAATTCTTACTTGTTTCTTATGAATTCTCGTATCTGACTGATTTTTATCAGAGTGATCGTGTAGCAAACTGTTTGTGAAATTTAAGTTTACACACCATGATTGCAGAATGAAGCTATACGTTATTTGAAGGGATGAAAATTTTGATTGATGTGTCTCGTTGTACGACATCAAGATATTGTCTGCTTCATGGCTGACTCCAGCTGTGGCAATAGACTTTTAAGGGACAATTACCTGTTTTCGCTAACGCCCCACTTATTATTTCTGGTGAAATTATTTACACTGTAAAACTCTACATTTCTGGGAAATTTTTCAGGGAAAATATGCCTCGCTGAATTAAGGAAACATCTTGTGTTTTTCCTTTTAATGTTGCCTTTAAAGGTCTAAATACCTTATCCAATGGCTTCAAAATATGTGACGTTTTTTCGGGAAATGTGTCTAAGTGTACGCGCTTTGAGTTGCATACTTCTATAATTTGGTCCGTTTTTGTGTGCATAGAGATTATCCATCAAATAGCCCCAGATCGGTATTTATTTCACATCACATTTCATATGCGTGTTATATTGAAGGAACAGGGCAATGTTAATGTGTCCTGAATCAGAAAAAGTGTAATATGCCTCAAACACGACGGCAGATATCTCTGCAAGGAAACATTGGCTGCATTCATGTACCATTACTACAAATTCACAGTGTCAGAGTTACATGTTCCTTCTGAAAATGTGTACAGCCTGTTATTGTCAGATGACACCACAACTTTTGCATTTTCTCGAAAACTGAAAACCCCATAGATATCATTTTATTACATGGCAAAGAAATAATCTACTATACATAAAACGAATGACCTGTTTGAAATAATCAAACCCTATTTTATTAGTAGCGTGCACATGCAAGCCATTTCCCTGTGTTAACTGTGCTGTAATCCCTAGTAATTTTTCCACTTACTGATCACCGTCGACAGAATTTATATTCTTCCAAAACCCCGATACTCTCTCGGTCCTTCATTGGCAATCATGCAGTACTATTCTTAGGAAAAAAGTGAAATCGTTGTTGTCCAACAAGATGCTTAAGCTTTGCGCTAGGGCTCTTGAAAATTTCAAAATTCCACCAAAAACAAGTATTTCTGTTAATTTTGACGTACAAAAAATATTTTAAAAATTGCCCATTTGTTGGCTCTTTGATTTATTTGTAGTTCTTACAAAACACTGCATATGGATTTAATTTTACCTCGGGATATATGAAAATGGTGCTGTAGAAATTGAGGTTATCACAAAATTTAATTCCTTTGATCACCCCTAGACGGACGCAAACACAGGTCATTAAGGGATAAAATCGGTCCTTATATTTTTCTTCTCTCACAAAACTTACATGGCAAAAGGGTTCAGATGACAATGTTCCTTAACAAAAATACACAGTCTGATCATTTTTAAAGTTTGATATAAATCAGAAGTGTATGGGTCGTTCGAAATTATTTGTGACCCAACTTTTTCAACATTTTATTTAACGAGACAATGACCCAAGTAATCAAATTAAATTCAGTTCTTTGTATTCGAATGATATCTTCCTACGTCGTTGAAACAGATAGGTGGAAAAACAGAATAACTCCAGGCACTACTTTATAGTTAGGCAATTATGCAGTTCCAGTACGATATTTTAACTTCTAAGACATTACTAGACAACCCCTTAGGACAGAAAAGTGGCATGGAAATGTTAATCACAACTTAAAATTTTTATATTACTGACGAGAACATTAATGCATTGTCTTTAAAATTTATTTAGTTGTACCTTTGATGGTCATCAACTAAAATTTTGTAGGCCCATTAAAGGCCCAAAGAGGACTATAAAAGTCAGGCCTGAGCCCCTTCCAATTTCATTCATATTCTAGCAGTCATCGGGTAAACATCAGAACAGACAGTTTTCTAAAATAGCTTTAACGAAAGAAATAAAGTGATTTGGAAGCATTTCCGTGCAATTTTTATTCACAAATATGTCTAATATAGTGCAGAAAAGAGCAGTTTTTGTTTACAAAACCGTTTAAAATTTGAAAATGATTCGACTTTAAATGTCTAAATTATGTTTAACCTGACCTAACTGAGGTGTGATTGAGTTGTCAAACACGAGCATATTGTATTTTTAATAACACCACTCCACGGGCCCCTAATTTAGTATGCGCAATGAATCGTTTCATCTGCTAAATTTCCGAAGAATGATGTTGTAAAACGAATTAACAATGCTTATATACCACTTACCAAACCGTTGGTTTTTACAAATAAGAAATATACGAATTCTAGATCTTTTCTTTGAACTGTTATGAAGGGCGTTTCAGAATTTTGTGCTTTTTTCGTGAATCATTTTTTGGCAAAACTGAAGTGTACACGTTTCGCGGTGTTTAATTTTTCAAATAAAGCATTTGGCGTAATATGTTTATGAAACCACTAGACAACTTTCTTTGAAAGGATATAATAGGAAGATATTATATGGATATTTTGTGGATATACAATAAATAATTGTATGCTGTTTTCTCATTAGCGTAATTTACATCTGTGGAATTATTACCTTCCCCGCCTGAAATAGCGATAGCTTTGATTAATGAGGATGAGCATGCAAATTAAAAAGGAGGTGGAGCCGATGCCATGACTAAAAGCTGCATTTCTAGTTTGGCCTTTAAATAGTTATATTCAAATAAATAGAGCATTCGTTTTATACCAATGGTACTCGTTTTCTTTAGCATGTCTTTTAGATTTAATTAGAATTGCCCATGATTATTATTGTTATTTTTATTGATTTCTTGGACTTATCTCAAATATTATATGTGGTTGTTCCTAGTTTAGTACCCTAGCAGGCTTATTCATCCAGTAGTATATCGAAATTTCTCTGTTTAAGAGTTCCAGACGTGATCCTCCACTACCATTTTGCTGACTGGCCCAAAAAGGGGAAAATAGTATGACTAAATGATTTATTAATCGATTTTCTAAACGCCATAGCTTACGATTCTCTATAAGGATCTCATCTAAATTGTGACTGAATGTTCTTTAAGCAGTTCAAACCAAGGCTGATACTTTTAAAGGCACGTAATGCTGTTTTGACTACTTTATAATTGTTATTTATATAGAATATTTATTTATAACGCTCTTATTTAGGAAAACATCTAATCGCTTACATATATAACATATCGAAACATCAGGTTTACGATAAATACGTTATATGACAACATAATACAAATAAAATGTTTCACTAAAATTATATAAAATTCTACACATAGATCTCCTAATTCCCATAAGCTTGAATGAATAGATGCGTTTTTTAAGCTTTTCTTAGTACCCTGTATTGTACTGGCCTTTTTTATATTATTTGGAAGATTATTCCAAAGTTTTGCCCCTGAATATTGGAAAGACCGCTCTCCATATTACCGTTTCACCTTAATAAGCTCAAGACAGCTTTTGGATTTCGATCTCAGTTCACGTTTCAGGAGTAAAGGATTTAATACTGTGATTCTTCACTTCAATGGGGTGGGACGACTGTGATTTGCATGCTCAGAAATTGTTGCATTATGCATTTATTCATATCAATAATTACTTTTGTTTCATTTGAAATTTCAAATTCTTATTACAAATAATTTATTTGAGAATGCACAAACATACCGACCACTGCAGCCTTTAAAACTCCTTCCTGAATCGAACCAAATACCCCTTTGATATAAATATCAATACCACAGGGATTAAACTCTTTGAATAGCCTGCAAAACCAAAGTTAAAAAATGTGGCTTGAAGTAGTCTGCTTTATTCTTTGAAAAACGCAATCTTTCGTCAAATCAGTATTGTTAAAACATTCCCTATTATTAGTTTAATAATATTTTATGTAATGAAATCATGCTCGCTATGTGAAATACAGCCACAAAAATCTAAACAATCCTTTTCTTTATTATTTTTAATGAAGCGTTGGTCATGCATGCCAACAACATACAATAAAACAGTTCTTCCTCGTTAACAAAAAATGTTGTTTAAGAGTATTATTATTATTATTACTATTATTATTATTTTAGCAGTTTTTATATAGTGCCTATAAACATTCCTAAGCGCAAATAACAAGTGTGATAATATGTATTTAAAAATCACATTTTCATACTAAAAGTCCTAGAGGAATTACAAAAGACAGGATGAAATTAAAATTAATTATACCAACTTGAACAAGTAAGTTTTTAAAAGTCCCTTAAACTCTTGAACGTTCTTTGCATTTCTAACGCTTGTTGGCAAACGATTCCATTTGATAGGGCCTGCTATTGAAAACGATCTTCTGTCATAGTTCATATTCGACTTTTTCACAACTGGTGACAGGGAATTTGTAGAGCGTAATGATCGTTCTGCTTTGTATACTTCTACCATATTGCACATGCAGGACGGAGCAAGTTCGTTCAAAGATTTGTATGTTAGAACACACATTTTAAAAACAATACGTTGCTCAACGGGCAGCCAGTGCAAAAATTTGCATGCAGCTTTGATACTAGCATCCCTTGGAATCTGAGTTATTACACGAGCAGCGCTGTTCATTACGGACTGAAGTCAACTTATGAGCCTCTTGGGTAACCCATAGTACAGCGCATTACAGTAGTCCAGCCTACTTATGATTAAGGCATGAACTAGCACTTTTGTCACGTATTCGGTCAAAAAAAAAGTCGCACATTTTTTATCCAGTTTAGGTAGTAAACACACTTTTTTAGTACATCATTGATCTGCTGCTCTAGCGATAGCGTAGAATCCATTATGAAACCTAGGTTTTCGCTGATTCAGAACGCGAGACTATGTCAGTGTCCAGGTCGAGTGTATCGAATTCCATCAGACCTTGATAATGTCTAATTAACACCAGGAATTCGGTTTTCTCCTTGTTCAACTTTGATTTATTCTTGCACAGGGAGTCAGCGATAGCTAGTATTCCTTGTTTTAGTTGCTTCTTGGCTGCACTTTGTTCGACGATGGATCGTGGACACACAGCTTTTCAGAGCTGTGTGTCATCGGCGTATCCATGGAAGGCTAATAAAAGAAACCGCAGCAGAGATCAAACAAATTTAGTATATTGTGTGTACAATCGCGGGCCTAAAATTGAACGTTGAGGCGCAGAACACAGCAGTTCAAAAACATCTGAAAAGGCTTTATTTATCACAACACGAAAGAATCGACCTCTCAGGTAAGACGAAAACCATCGTAGGGCACTACCCTCGATACCAAAACTGCATTTAAGACGTTTCAAAAGAATATCGTGATCTACTTTATCAAAGGCAGCACTCAAATCGAGCAAGGTAACTAAAACGGCTTTACGGTTGTCGAGATGAGTAAGAGCTTCATCAAAGATCTTAAGCAGCGCTGTCTCTGTACTAGAGAATGGACGGTATGCCGATTGGAATTCCTCAGCTAGCGTATTGATTTGGATATGGTTCGCGGGTTGTCGATTTACCGCTTCCTCTGTGACTTTTGACAAAAACGAAAGGTTTGATACCGGCCGGTAATTTTTGTGCTCTTGGGCTAGATTCTGTTTTTTTCAACAGGGGCGCACCAACGCATTCTTTAGTTCATCTGGCATGTGTTCTTCGGTTATTGACAAATTTACTATCCGCAAAATAATTGGTGAGAGTTCATCAAAACAGTCTTTAACTAGATTCGTAGGCAGAGGATCTAATCCACAAGTTTTTGTAGCCAATTTTGAAAATATTGATTTTAGATCCTTACACGTAATGGACAGGAAGTGGGTCAGAGGTATTCCGCCAAATGATTGATCAAATTCAAATGCACTATTATCACAGTTGATTGAGAAGTTTTTTTTTATTGTCTCAATTTTGTTTTTAAAGAATGAACCGAAATCGTTGGCTAGGTCTTTGGTGGAGTTATGAGCAGGCATTGGATTATATTTCCTTCGGTGCATAATTGAATTCACTTTCTTGAAAATGTCCTTTTGATTTATATGGCAGTTTTCAAATTGATTGTTGTAATATTCCTTTTCCATAAGAAATCGGCGAGTCAAAAAAAACCTTCCTCATTCTCTCAAAGGCTTTGCGTTCATCTTCACAACGGTATTTTCGATATCGCCTCTCATGTGCACGTGTTTGTCGCCTTAACTCATGAAGATCATTAGTATACCAGGGTTTACCTTTGGGAAGCATTTTCTTTCGTGTAACAAGAGGGGCATGTTTGTCAAACAGTTCACTGAGTTCGGCGTTGTATCTCTTTGTTAACTCTTCAAGGGTCATCGAATCGTATCCATAATCGATGCTAGTAGACTTGATATCCGACTTGAGTGAGTCAATATCAATGTCACTGGTTTTACGGAACGTTACCACACGAGGAATCTGCCTGGGTTTATCCAGCGAAATAGTAACGTACACTAAATTGTGATCCGACACCTGATCTCCTATAGTTACATTTGTAAGACCCACGTTATCAACATCGCGAGTAACGATATGGTCTAGGACATGGCCAACTCTGTGAGTTGGATCTGCTATATTCTGTGACAAGCCAAAGATGTTCAAGAGTTTACGGTATTGTTTGGTTTGAGGACAGGACAGACTATTCCATTTGATGTTGAAATCACCGGTAAGTATTATCTCGCTTCGACCAAGGCACTGATCTTCGAGAAATGAAGTGAACTCATCAAAAAATCGGCTAAACGATGATGACAGTGGGCGGTATATACGTGCAATACGGAGAGAATGATCTTTAGAAGACATTGATAATATAATGTGTTCAAAAGTTTCATATTTTGAACTCGGGATATGAACCGGTTTCAGTCCAATATGGCATAAAACACCAACACCGCCTCCAATTTTATTGCATCTGTCAACTCTTTGAAATACATAACCAGGTGGAGTAAACTCACGAGGAACGTATTCATCATTTTCACGAAGCCATGTTTCCGTAACACATAAAACGTCTACATCGTATTCGGAAACTAAAGGTTTCAAAAACTGGCGGTTAGTCTTCAGTGACCGTATATTTGCCGTTGCAAGTTTTGCCTTTGACAAGGAAGACTCTGCCTTGCAACGAATATCCACCAGGTTTGTACCAATTCTCGACCCGTTAGAACGGTGTTTATGCTGATTTCTGCGCCCTAAAATGACATCAATAGGGCTTATAAATGTGAGATTTGAGTGTTTTCTATGCTCTGTAGGTGTGTCAGAGCCACGGCTCGAAATACGCACTTCAATTGGCTGACCCATCTTTATGTATTGATCGTCCACACAGCTTGTTCTGATCATATGATACAGGCATAGCTGTTTACAAAGGTTAATCTCCATTGTCTTGTCTTTGTCGCTTAAAACTCTTTTAGGAAGAATTTGTTCTGTAAATTATTAAAAACACAGCTTAGTATCTTTGCTTTGTTTTCCATTGAAGATATTCTAAAAAGCTGTTACGTAAAATTGGAAGTAATGTGGAATTGAATGGCCAACACCGGAATCCATTCCAGACCGATGACCAAAAAAGGATCGAACACCATTTCTGATTACAAACACCGGTGTAATGAAACGTTTTGACCCCCAAACAAATCGACCTCCTGGTCGATATGTTTTAAAACAAACAGACCCCCCCCCCCGGTCGATAAAGCCCTCCATAACAAACAGACCTCCCCTATAATAAAATGACTCCCTCTAAAAAATCATGTTTAAATACAAAAAGGGAGTAAAAAAGGTGCATATGGTTTTTAAATACTATTTTAAGTATTTTCTACCTCTTGATGTAGAAAATTATTATTTTGAGCCATTGAAATGCCATTATTGTGCTTGGACAGATTTTTTGGTGACTGTATGTTAATGGTGTTGGAATTGTTTTCGTGTTTGAAAATGTAGATTTTAGTTGCCAAATAAATTGCTATTCATAGATAGTTTTTATTTCAATTAAAGAAAGTAATAAGGCGGCCATATGTGGAAAGAAATAAATAAATCAACAAAAAATAAGAGGGTTAAAACATTTCAGGGGGTCTGTTTGTTTTAAAACAAATCGACCGGGGGCTCTGTTTGTTTTAAAACAAATCGACCGGGGGTCGATTTATTTTGGGGGTCAAAACGTTTCCTTACACTGGAAATGATATCTTGATCTGCTGATATAATTTTAAAACTTTGTAGCTATTTCATTCCGGACGGCATGCAATAAACGACAATCATGGGTTTCTGCGGTAGGCTTGGTTTTGTCAACCTTATTTAACAATTTGATTTAACTTAATTTATCAAAGACCTATGTGAAGTTTATTTTTATTTCGACGGCTGTAAACAGCAACTAGGTAATTAAAAATTGTATTTAAATTACGGATATCTCATTGTAGGTCATTTGTATCTGATTAAATGAAACAAACGGAAATTAGTTAACGCTCTGCAACACTTTCTACGTTTTGCAACACAATATTTCATAATCTTTTTTAACTCTGCTTTAAACTCTGTTTGTAATGATAATGATAAAATAAATCTTTTTTATTCATGGATTTTGTGTGTTGCAATGAAGGATGTAATTATAAAAAGCTATACAAATGTGCTGAAGCTGAAAATAATTTTTATCACCATAAAACTTAAATATAGAAATTTAATCCAACCATAGAATTGCAAATACCAAATGATAAAAATGCTATGCATTTTCTTGCCATTATGGAATTTAGGAGTACAGGAGTTGAAACGAAGCAAAATGCAGGCAAATTCGCTGTTTTAAAACATATGCCCTTTAAGAATATCTATCTTTTATGCATAAACACAAAACAAATGGATATTTTAAACAGTAGTTCACATCTTTATGAGTATTCATTTCTCGGATTCCTCAGTGGGTCTGCGGAATAAAAAGGTGTTATACACAACAGGTTAATATACCGTAGAGGTTGGCTGATGGACAACAACGAATTAAGACATTTTTTTTTTTTTATGTTTACGGAAGTAGATGTCTGCAAAATGGCCAAGACTGGTTGTGTAGGAAGATGGATGAACCATATTAAAGAAAACGAAGGGTTTCTACTTGATATATTTGGCGTTTTGTATGACCAAGGTGTTATGGGTCCTGAGGCGATTGCAGGATCAGTAGAAGCTATTAAAAGGTTTGAGAAATACATAGATGTTCGAGCGATAATAAGTGTTCCTACCAAAGTACACCCTGAACTGAAAATGTTCGAAGCTCTACGAGTAGAAAAATAAATTGTCAGCAAGTAAACAGGCGGAAATTAGAATTTTCTAGATGCACAAGACCATTTGCCTTTTCAGGTACCAATCTGAATTTCTTTTTTTTTTTTTTAGCCTTCAGCCAATATTGGCTGGAGGCTATTGCTATCGGTCTGTCTGACAGTAAACTTTTTTTTGTCCGGGAGATATCTCAAAAACCATTTATCGGAGCTTCATAGAACCTTACAGGAAGAAAGTATATATATAGTGTAGATGTGCAACGGGGGGGGGGGGGGGGGGGTTCAATTTAACCCTTGTCCATCCGTCTGTCCGTCCGTCGCACTTTAAATTTTTTTCTTGTATGGGCGATATTTCATAAAGTATTTATCGGATCTTCACCAAACCTTACAGGAAGGAAGTATATATAGTGTAGAGTGCAAGGGCTGGGGGTTCAATTTATCCCGTGTCCATCCGCCTGTCCGTCCGTTGCACTTACATCTTTTTTCTTGTCCGGGCGATATCTCAACAACTATTCATCGGATCTTTACCAAAACTTACAGGAAGAAAGTATACATAGTGAAGATGTGCAAGGACCCGTCCGTCGCTCTCTCCGTTGCACCTTGTATATTGTTTTTGCCCGGGTGGTATTTCAAAAGAGTAACTGGCCCACAGTGGTGTAGCCGCTATTGGCTGAGGGCTCTGCATCTCCGATGCCTATGTTTGTGATATTCTTACCTTTACTTTTTTTTAGCCTACGCTACAAGCCTTCTCCTATGAGGGTTGCCGTAAAGTTTTGGGGGCACGCCCTGTTATTGGGATGGGAGGGGGAAAACCTGACCCGGAGTCTAAAACTTCGCTTGTTGGTTGTAAAATTTTTATTTGACCGAAATTTTGTTAAATTCCTCCCACTGAGGTATCAGAAAGGACCCAAGAATGGGAAGTTCAACCCATGTAGATGGAAACCTTCCTACTTAAACGTATATTAATTCCGTATCCTTTGGATCATTGGTTTCGAGAGTATGTGATATAGAAATATAACATAAAGTTGATAGTATTGTGTGCTATTTCGGAACTGGTCAGACTGAGCTTGAGGGGGGGGGGGGGGGTGAGGTATCACTCCCTCCCCAAAAATGAAAGAGCAAAGCATGTCACTCCGGCAGCCTATGCAAGAACTACGCCGTGCGTAATTCCATATACTGTAATGGCGGCATTCTCTAAATTTTTGGTAGCCAATTTTCAAAATGCTTCTGTCGCAGTTTTTGTCGAATTCCTTTCATATTCTGTATGAATGTTTCCGAGGTGGTTTTCTCTTAATTTTTTGGCACTGCATCAATAGTTGGGCCAAATGGTAGCATTTGAAAACTTTTGATGAGCTGTTTTCTAAAATACGTTGCGTTCTGCAGTTTTTATTGGATTTCTCTCAAATTTTAGAAGGATGTGTGTTTGGTTATCATTTTTGTTTAAATTACTTTTTTTTTTTTGACGATCTTCAAAAAAAAAAAAAAAAAAAACAGGAGGCGATGTTGCATTTAAAAAGTGTTAGGGATCAGTTTTTACCAAATGGTTCCTCTCCTGCACGAAATTTTACTCAGATTGCTTTCAAATTTTATAGGAGGGATCCAAGGTTATGCATCTCCTGAAAATTATTTTTTTAAGGATCCGCCAGAGACTGGAAAAATACCAGCCTTTCGAAAAACCTGTTATAGAATGTTTCTACAGTTTTGATCAGGTTATTTTCAAACTTTGTAGGAATGTTTTGTGGCTGAATGTATGTTGAAAATGGCTTTATTGGCTATGCGTTAAATATTGGATAAATGGCAGTGTCCTAAAACATTTGGGAAGCCGTTTTTTTTTTAAAAACGCCGTCTTCTACGGTTTCCATTAAATTGCTTGTAAATTTCAGAAGAATGTTCATCAAGTGATCTATTAATGCATCATTTCAATTTTTAGCGATCCGGTTTTCAACATGGCTGTTCTACTGCGGTGGTAGTCGGATTGCTTTCAAATTTTATATCAGTGGGTCAAAGTTAGACCTCCCTTGAAAACAACTTTTTGTACTTTTTTTTGGAGGGGGGATCGGAATTAGCCAGAGACGTTTGCCGACTTTTGAAAAATTGTCAATAATCAGTTCTTAAAATGCTTTTATCAGGGTTTGATGGAATTGCTTCCTGTTTTATATTAGTAATCCTTATATGGTCTTCTGGAGTGGTATTCTGCTCTGTCCTTATTTTTAAGGATGTCCTTATTTTAAAAAATAAGGATAAAAAAGCTATTCTGCTCTATCCTCAAACTTAACAAAGTCTTTTAAAAATAAGGATAAAAATTAAGGATGAACCATCTAATCTCAAGAATAAGGACGTCCTTAAATATAAGGACAGAGCAGAATACCACTACTGTTGAAAAAGAAAACTTCCTACAAGCTCTTTGATACTTGATTAGCTATTCATAATGTCCCTAGAAGTCTCTCATACCTTGAAAAAGTGTGTAAAACCTCTTTATTTCGTTATGTGACCTCTAAAAATTTTTACACTGCATTAAAATTGACGATGCGCTCCACAGTGGCGTGTATCTACATTTTACATCATGTACCAGTTCTGGGGATATCTGGAGGATTCATAACAGGTTCAAAACGGTGGGCGGGATCCTAAGATGGCGGTCCGCCATTTTGTCCCAGATCTAGAGGTTTCTTTTCTGAAGCCATCCATTAATTCCAGAAAGTCTTTCAGGTGTGTGCAGTGTCTTTTCTCTGTAAAAAAAGTACTTCAGCAGGACTACGAATATTGAGAAAGAATCACTGTTTTAGCATCAGTACGAATAAATTGATAAAAAATATTCACAATTTTTATACAAAGATGAACCTTTCAATAAAGAGAAAAGTATTACCGCGTGATGGCTTTGTTTTTCTTATGTTCTCATGGGTTCTTCTAACTAAGTTTTTTTTTCATAAAAAAAGGGATAAAATCTAATTAAGGGTTGCGTGCCGTAACGGCCAGGTGCTTGCCGAAGTCATAGGTCAGAAATGCAGAGCTTACTGCCATCAGCAATATACTTTAAAGCGCATGACCAGGCCGAGATAGTAAAATATGTATTCACCGAGTTTTTGCTGCGGCCTCACGGTGGGTCATCCCAGTCTATGATCGTACAGCAAGAAATGTCATGGCCGCTGTGGTGAGTGTGATAGCCAGAGATATTATAGTCTATAAATTACGCCATATAATTAAACCTGATTAAAAACGCGCGTTCTTTAATTGCTTGGGACCACATCGTCATTTTAAAATCGAAAACGCCCCAATAACAAACTCCATCGTTTAATTTTTGTATCGTTCTTGTTATTTGTTTACATGTCCTTCGCTTTTTTTCATAGATTGAATGAGGCGGGAGTTCCATACCGTCTTTGCAGTAACACAAGCACCCAGACCAAGCAAGGTCTAAGTCACACACTGGCCTCCCTTGGGTTTCACGTCAAACCGGGTCAGATCTTCTGTCCTGCACCTGCGGCCTGCCAGCTTTTAAAGAGCAAGGGTCTCAGACCTCACCTGCTCGTGTGCAAAGGTTTGGACCTCATGCTCATTGTCTACATGAATGAATAAGGGAGAGCTAATTCTGTTAAAGACTTATCGGTTCTCTTTCGTGTCCATATTTGTGGTACCTAAAGAACGATTTTCCAAGCGGAAGAGCTGTGACAAGTGAATGTTCTGTATCAGGCTATTACTGGCAATATGCCAACAATTGGCAGGGTAATGACATTTCTAAATATTCATAACTAAATTTTAAAAAAAAATCCCAACCTCTTTCAGATTTATAAAAACTATATGTTTTGTTGACCATAGAAATGGCGACTTGTCTCATATTTTCTCCTTTCCTTAGAGCAACTAATGACCCTCACATTGGGTGTGGCTGTACCTTAATTGGTCCTCTGCCAATGTATGCAGTTTTTGGTGATTGCCATAATTCACACGAGGAATGTCACTTTATTTTTTCGGGTTGAAAAAGGGATTTTCTTTGTTCGTTTCAATTATTATATTTTGACATTTTTGTCATCAAAATGGCGATCTTATTGTTGCTCGCGCTCGTGTAGATTAAAATGCACTATACAAATGGCGTATTCGATGTATTTCAAGCAGGGTTTAAAGAGAGAAAGTCCGTTACGTTAACAGTTAGACAAAACTGGTGAAAAGCCAGACAGGTTCATTTTTCACTGCGTCAACAACTTGTTTTTGTAGAACGCGGGCTCTTCTTTCAGATGTGTTAACGGAGTTCTCAGGCGTAGAGCAGAACAACCCGAACTGCGTCGTTCTGGGCGATGCGACGCATGACTTCACGTATGACAACATGAACGAGGCGTTTCGTGTTCTCATTAACGCAGACGACCCGCTGATCATCACACTCGGTGCGGGGTACGTATTGCATAAATGCCACATTTTTTCACTGATGTAAAGTCAGAATAAATTGCAAGAGAAACATTACAAAGATAAATTTCAAATGTGTGAAATTTTGAACCGTGCAACATCCCCCGTTATAATGTCATAACTTGAATTGATGAATGAAATTGAAATTAAAGAATGCGTACATTATTACTGTATATCCGCCAGTAGTGAACACCTCTGTTGTATGACAACCCCTGAATATTGAACGCTATTTTTTCCTTTAGTGAACACCTCTATATAATGAACATTTTAGCCTCTCCGGATGAGGGAGGTGTTCATTATGAAGACATCTTAGTTTATAATATATTCCTGTTATACAGAAAATATTACAAGGAGAATGGGCAGCTGCAACTGGACGTGGGCGTGTATGCCAAAGCTTTAGAGGTAACACATACTTGAGGGCTTTTTTTTTTTTTTTGATCTCACAAGAAGTGCATCGTTAAGACATCGTTCGTTTGCTGGTTTTTCTTAAATTATGATAGTGCCATGTAAAGCTCAATATCAGCTGTTTGCGTCGAATTTATATTTTTGTTTTCAAAGTTTAAATATAGCATAATTTTGTTTACGTTTCGCGTACAACTGAAGGGCTTGTATTTCAACATAGTGGGTAAGACAAGTATATCGTTTTGTACAAATACGAGTGCCTATGGCTGTTATTATATATCTATTTCTTCATATTTTACAGTACGCAACGGACTGCACGACGATTTGCGTGGGCAAACCGGACGCGGCATTTTTCGAAGCCGCCTTAACTGACATGGATCTACCAGCAGAGCGGGTAAATGATCTCGCTTACGTCTTATTTCACACACTAATTCATTTATTCCCCACAGGGTGGGGGATATATGCGATCGACCGCGTGTCGATCGGTCTGTCGGTCGGTCTGTCGGTCTGTCATCAAGAGCTTGTTAACACGGTAACTTAAAAACTGCTGCAAGGATTTTAATGAAACTTGGTGTGTAGCTTCTATGGGAACAAACACAGATCGGTATAGTAAAATGGGCCAGGTTCGTCCAAGGAAAATGGACCAGCTGGACTTAGAAAATCTCAGCTCTTTATTGACTATTGATGGCCGTGTTTAACTGATATGTGGGGGGTGGGGAGGGGGGGCTGTCGGGAACATATGGGCTGTGCACACTGCTCTAGTGTAATACACAATTTCTGTGTGAGTCAAAGCATTTAGATTTGTTTAGATTTTTCTTTTCTATTTTTATTAACATGTGAAGTTGAGTTTGAGCACCAAGCAGTTGCTGACCGCTGAGCATTGTTGAGATGTCCAGTGAAGGATATGAGAGTCCTCGGACGATTCTAATTGCAATTGAGATGCGTGCCTAGTGCATTAGTATGTTAAACGTTATTGAGTGTATGGGGGCTTGATTTGAGAAATATTCATTCAGTATCTTGAGTTTGTGGCAGGACCAATTGCCAGGTTGTAAATGCACCAATTGCCGGGCGCTAAATCCACCAATTACCAGCGGTAAATGCACCAATCGCCAGGCGTTAAATGCAGCAATTGCCGGGCGCTAAATGCACCAATTGCCTTGCGCTAAATGCACCAATTGCCGGGCGCTAAATGCACCAATTACCTCGCGGTAAATGCACCAATGTTGATGCGGTAAATGCACCAATTGCGAGCGGTATATGCTCCAAGTTACCGTGCGCTAAATATGTCAATTGCCAGGCGCTAAATGCGCTATTTTTCAGGCGATAAACGCACCAATTGGCACACTTTAAATCCACCAATTACCAGACGCTGAATGCACCAATTTTCAGGCGGTAAATGCACCAATTGCCCAGCAGTGAATGTATCTTAAATGTGAATTGCAATTTCGGTATGAGTAATGTGATGAGTTGAACATTTATGACATGCCCTACTCAAGTACTCATATGGCATTCAATTGCAATTACGCGGCAGTTTTGTATATAAGAGAGTGTGTCCACTCCACCATTCGAAAGCCTTACGTATAACACACGAGGAAAGAACAACATCAACAAAAAAACAGTGACGACCTCAAATACGAAGTGCTTCGCAGTGTACTCGAGTTCTCACTAAAAAAAGGAGAATAAACAGGAACAAAAGAAGGATAATAAAAATATTTCAAGAAAAATGAAACGCACCTGCGCCGATTTATGTATTTTACTATGTGTAGTGGTGTTTTGGTTTTAACATTTCAAGGTTTAAGGCATTTCATTCGTTTTGACACTTCGTCATATATTCTACGTGTTTCAACAAAAAGTTTAAAAAAGTCTAGAATAAAAAATTCGTTACAAAATATAATAAAAAATAAATGAAAAAGGAAAACTCAATACCAAAATGAAATGCTGCAAATAAATGTTTGAAATCTAAAGGACTGCACAGACGACCGTGACCTCGGCAGCTCGGCGCTGGTGGAGAGCTGCTCGGCGAACTACTGGCGCCACCTGCGATATTTTTCCCAGCACCTTCCGAGTTGTTGTGAACTGTATTTGTCCACTTTAACTCACGGGTGCGACAGTTATACTTTAACCACATTTAAACATGTTTATATAATAACCATAGAAACCAATCATGAAATGGTGAAGTTTAAAAAATAAATAAATAAAGGAGTTGTGGTTTGTTTGGCGGCAGGTGACGATGATCGGTGATGATATTGTCGGAGATGTGGGCGGGGCACAGAAGTGTCGTATGATGGGTGTGCAGGTGCGCACGGGCAAATACAGGTGAGCCAATCACAATGGCTAAGTCGGGGGGGGGGGAGGGGGAGGTGGGGAGTGAGGGTGGTGGGGAGTGGGATGGTGATATTTGTTTGTGGGTGTGAGTGAGGCGTGTGGTCACGTTGCTTGTACCTTATGCTGTTGTCTGATCGTGTAATGTTCTAACTTGTGTGTCATGCTGTTCTGTAATCGTGTAATGTTCTATCTGTTGATAATCTCCACCGCCCTACCTTTGAGCACTGTGAGGTTCGCCTTGTGTCGGCACTGGTAGTAGTACAACATCACGTGATGCCAGTTGTTCATACGGACAGCTTCTAAGCTTGACTGGGGTTCCACGATAGATTTTAAGCTTGCGTCAGCGCAGGAGATCTACCAGTGAATTTGTTACGTATAAAAATGTTCTGGGGGGAGGTGAGGGGGGAGGGGAGCTATGGGCACGCATCTTGTAAATATCTTATCGAGGAGGACTAATGAACTGATTTGGAGATACGAGGGAAGTACTTATCATCTTATGTGACAACTGCAGCAGCAGCGTCAAAGTGCTCGAATACCGAGTGCAGCAGTGCCGTCACACAGCTCGTATAGTGAGTACAGCAGTACTCGCACAGCTCGTATAGTGAGTACAGCAGTACTCGCACAGCTCGTATAGTGAGTACAGCAGTACCGTCACACAGCTCGTATAGTGAGTACAGCAGTACTCAGGACAGTTCGTATATACTGAGCGCAACAGTACTCAGACAGCTCGTATACTGAATGCAGCAGTACCGCCAGACAGCCCCCAGACAGCTGGTACACTGAGTGTAACAGTACCGTCAGACAGCCGTCAGACAGCTGGTGCACTGAGTGCCCAGCACTTTAGAAACCACAGCTGGCGTCTTTATAACAAGCTTATTGTAGCAGTTATTCTGTGACGTTTTGCCGGAGCATCCCTAAGATCAGACAGGCTCATTTTTTTCTCCTTTCATCGTCTTTCCCACTTTTTGTCCGTTATTTTGTCGCACGAACCTAAAGGTATAGCCGCTGATGAAAGGGCATCTAAATTTTTGCTGCCGTTCGCAAGAAGAAAACAGCATCGGTATCGGTTTTTTTTATAATTTTGTTCCTCTGACATGTTCTGACATTTGACAGTTGACATTTGGCATATGTCACGGACTAGACATTTTCTTGTGACCCATTTTTTTTTTGTATCCATTTTTTTTTTACCGTCAGTGGAATCGGCTCGCTTCTGTACAAATTTGGAAACTATATCAGCTGTTTTAGATCATTCATTTGCTTCACTGCACAGCCGCTTGTTTACTTGTTTTTCCTCGATAATTGCAGTACTCACAGAGCCCTGCTGTGAGAACGGTCAAGGCCACGTGTCGCCCATGCTAGCTGCCATTGTTTTTTTTTTTTTCGAGGAGGTGATTCGCTGTTTTCGTTTCGACCGTCGACAACCCTGTGCTTGTTTTCAGTCCTTTGTCCGCGCATGTCCTGAATATCCATTTTCGTTCCCTTGTCGTAAGAAAAAAATAAAACGTTGCAGAAATGCGATGACTGTTCAGTTGCAGTGATCCCTTGGACAATTGCAATTCAGGAGCGGTCTCAGCGGAAAACATGTTTGAACACAATTCAGTTTTTGTGATTGAGGGGTCAGCTAACGAGGGGATTATGGGTGTGCGAATAATCCCTTAACATGACCATTGTAACTTAATTGAATTTGAGTAATAAGCCTCACCCCATCAAAGACTTCAGAAAAGTGTTGCTGCCCTAACAAGATTCTTTACATGTCCACCCGACGGTATAAAAGGTAAGTCAGTTCTGGATGTCGACAAATGGTATCCGGACTGCACATGAATCCACACACACATGGGGAAAATTGAGCATAAAGCAGGGTGAATGCCTTGTGTATGACCGAGTGGAAAGAAACGATTTCAAGGTCAAAAGGAACGATTTCTAGGTTAGAAGGAGTGGTCATGGGAGTGATTTTATCATCTCAACACTGTGATCAGGTATGTCCTTATTTGTCAACTTCTTGTAAGTTGTTGAGCTGTATTTTATATTTAAGAAATATCAAGAAAAAATTATAAAACGATTCTGTTATTTTGTTTGAGTTTTAAGCATTGATTTTATTGACGCCTTTTGAAGGTGTGAGATTATCTTAAATTTAGCAACAAACCATTGAGCAAGAAAATAAGGAATTTGATGACGCTTCGAACCAATTTAGTTTATTAAATAAAAGTGATCGCTGTCATAAATCAATATCGATAGAGTAGAAAGAGTGAGGTTTAGGGAGTAAAAGTTTTCCTGCAATAATATTTTTTATGCTGAACATAATGTGTTCTGTTTTTGGCAGAATCTCGAATGACGATCCTTGAGTTGCCATGGAAACCCGCTGTCGTGTCTGTCACGCGAAAACAACCGCGGCGTGCTCGATTACTGGTCTGTACTTACCATGTACTTGTTGCTGCTGACGTTGGCGGTACTTGTGGGTACTGATAGTGAGTACTCGTCATGAGTAACCCCTCAAGTATACGTGTCCACGGAAAATCTCTCGCTACTGAAAGTCTCGTCTGGCCATAAATAGATGTCGGTGGAGCGGGTGAAAACTAAGGACCAACTCTACCACTCAGACATCAAGAGCAGGTGCTTGGATGAAAAAAAAACAAAATGGCGGCGCAGGTCACGTGACACACGGGTTGTTCGTCGGCTCCACAGACAAGAAGTGACAGGAACACAGAACGATCAAGGATACCATTTTTGATGACGTGTGTGAATACCCGGACGCAGTCAAAAAATGTAGCTCCTGTCATGAGAAAAAAAAAGAAATTGCAGTGAGAAAAAAGTTCTTCTAATATTTCTGTGTGTATACAGCAGTTGTTGAATCAAGGAAATAATTTGTTAATTTAAGATATATTTCGTTATTGTTATTTTTTGCTATTTTTTCAACCTGTCAGTATTATTATGTGCCAAATTTGTTATTTTTTTTCGATTTCGTTGTTGGTGTATGTTATTTTATTTACCGAAACAGTATTATATTATTTCCGAACTTCTTAATCCATAGCAAGTTTAACATAGCATCTCGTCCACCAAGTCTGTGATATCTTATTATCTGTGATATATTATTTGCTGCGATATTAATTTTTTAATGTTTTTATTTTTGTTGTTTATGTGTTTTTTTTTGTTTTGTTTTCTATTTTTGTTTTTTTTACCAAAACAGTATTATTTCGTTTCCGTCCTCGTTACGTAGCAAGTTAAACATAGCATCCGCCTGTGACATCTGTGATATGTGATCTGTGATATAGTTGTTTGTTTTAGTCTGTGATAGCGTAGTCTGTGATATGTTTTTGTTTTCTTTTTTCACCTGTGATATTGAATCTGTGATATAAGTTTTTTTTATTTTGTTATCTGTGGTATAGTTTTTTTTTGTTAGTTTTTGGTATCTGTGATATTTTAGCTGTGATATAGTTTTTTGTTTTGTTTTCTGTGATACGTTATCTGTGGTATAGTTTTTTGTTATTTTTGTTATCTGTGATATTTTATCTGTGATACAGTTTTTTTTGTTATTTGTTGTCATCTGTGATATTTTATCTGTGATGTAGTTTTTTTTTGTTTTGCTATCTGTGATATTTTATCTGTGATCTAGTTTTTTTTTTTTTTGTTATTTTTTTTGTTATCTGTGATAGTTTATCTGTGATATAGATTTTTTGGTTATTTTTTGTTATCTGTGATATTTTATCTGTGATATAGTTTTTTGTTATCTGTGATATTTTATCTGTGATAGTCTTTTTTTTGTTATTTGTTGTCATCTGTGATATTTTATCTGTGATGTAGTTCTTTGTTGTTTTGCTATCTGTGATATTTTATCTGTGATCTAGTTTTTTTTTTTGTTATTTTTTTTTGTTATCTGTGATATTTTATCTGTGATATAGATTTTTTGGTTATTTTTTGTTATCTGTGATATTTTATCTGTGATATAGTTTTTTTGGTTATTTTTTGTTATCTGTGATATTTTATCAGTGATACAGTTTTTTGTTATCTGTGATATTTTATCTGTGATAGTGTTTTTTTTTTTTTGTTATTTGTTGTCATCTGTGATATTTTATCTGTGATGTAGTTCTTTTTTGTTTTGCTATCTGTGATATTTTATCTGTGATACAGTTTTTTTGTTATTTGTTGTTATCTGTGATATTTTATCTGTGATGTAGTTTTTTTTTTGTTTTTGTTTTTTTTTGTTTTGCTATCTGTGATATTTTATCTGTATTTTTTGTTATTTTTTTATCTGTGATATTTTATCTGTGATATATTTTTTGTTATTTTTTGTTATCTGTGATATTTTATCTGTGATATAGTTTTTTTGGTTATTTTTTGTTATCTGTGATATTTTATCTGTGATATAGTTTTTTGTTACGTTTTGTTATCTGTGATATTTTATCTGTGATATAATCTTATTATCGCTATGTTTTGTTTGTGTATTTTTTTTGTTCGGTGTGATGTTTTATCTCTAATTTATATATATATATATATATATATATATATATATATATATATATATATATATCTATATATATATATATATATATATATATATATATCACAGATAAAACATCACACAGAATATATATATATATATATATTGTTTGGTTATCTGTAATTCAGTTTTTGATTTTTTTTTTGTTATCTGTGATATCTTATCTGTGATGTATTTTTTTTATTAATTTACTTTTTATTTGTTTGTTTTTTATCGACACTGTCACAGCTTAACTTAGTTTATCTGTGACACAACGCTTATGTTGTTATTGATTGTTTTGTCTGTTACAGTAGGCTACACTCGTTATTTTGTTAATTTTGTAATGTATTCATCAGTTATTTTGTAGTTGTTGATATTTCATTTTTGTATTTCGGTAATACTTTGTTTCTTTTTATTCAAATGGGAGTAAACATAGCATATTCATCTGTGATATTCATCTGTGATATTTATCTGTGATACAACATAGCATATTCATCTGTGATATTCATCTGTGATACAACATAGCATATTCATCTGTGATATTCATCTGTGATATTCATCTGTGATATTCATCTGTGATACAACATAGCATATTCATCTGTGATATTCATCTGTGATATTCATCTGTGATATTCATCTGTGATATTCATCTGTGATATTAATATTCATCTGTGATAGTCATCTGTGATATTCATCTGTGATATTCATCTGTGATACAACATAGCATATTCATCTGTGATATTCATATGTGATACAACATAGCATATTCATCTGTGATATTCATCTGTGATATTCATCTGTGATACAACATAGCATATTCATCTGCGATATTTATCTGTGATGTAACATATCATATTCATCTGTGATAGTCATCTGTGATATTCATCTGTGATATCTGTATCTGCGATATATTTTTCTGTGTTTTTTTCTGTGTTTTTTTACTCATGTTTTTGCTTCTCATGTTGAGTGGTCCATATGGAATGCCGTTTTAACATTTAATGCTTATTTGTGATATCAAAATACAATTGAGGATATCAATAAATCAATGTAGACCTCATTATTCATAGTTTGCTATCAATGATTGAATACTAGGCAGAAAATTTATTTTTGAGACCAAAAAAAGAAAAAAAAATTTTACAAGCTCAAAAAATCCTAAGGGAGACACACATTTATATAAAATTTAATGAATCGTCAATTAAATTTTGGAGATGAAAACCTGATTTATTGATATGAATAATAACAACACAGTTTTTGAGCTCAAGAATTGCTTCTTTTTAGTGCAGTGAAAAATTAAAAGAAAGGTTCCATATAAAAGGACCAATCATTGTTTTATTCACAGGTGTGTGTTTCTGAATTTTTTATATAAAAAATAGACTGATATGTTGATGTGAAAAATTAATTTATGAGATCAAAACATTATTTGCATATTTCAAAATTTAAATTAAAAAGTCTCTAAAAATGAATTTTAGAGATCAATAAATCATTTTTAATATCAATAAATATTTCTTGATATCTCTAAATATTTATTGATAGCAAGAATTATTTTTTTTAGATCAAGAATACATTTACAGATATCAACAATATAATTACAGATAGCAAAAATTAATTCTTGATATAAATAAATGATGAAGTTTTTGATATCAAAAATTAATTCTTGATTTCAAAAAGTCATTTTTTGAGATCAAAAATTAATTCTTAATATCCGTAATTCCCTAATAAATGTGAATATGGCATTCCATAGTATGGTACATTCAATAAATATTTTTTGCAAATTTTAATACATGCAAAAATAGCAAAATAGCAAAGATAGCAAAAATTAATTCTTGATATAAATAAATGATGAAGTTTTTGATATCAAAAATTAATTCTTGATTTCAAAAAGTCATTTTTTGAGATCAAAAATTAATTCTTAATATCCGTAATTCCCTAATAAATGTGAATATGGCATTCCATAGTATGGTACATTCAATAAATATTTTTTGCAAATTTTAATACATGTATTCTTCACACGGTTGTATTTTGATTGGCTTTTATCATAGTGTTATTTCGTCTGCTCTATTATTTGGCGGTAAATTCATAGCAAATGAAGTCAAAGTAATAAATCGATCTCTGATCTGGTTTAGACGACGTAGATCATTTTGATGACGTCATTGCTGTATCTCACTGCGGCAATATGATCAGTCAAGGGTGTTTTATCCATTTTTTTTATCTTGTGAATTCTGTTGTTCCATTAATGTTTTATTTGCCCAGACGTACTTGTGATATTTTATCCGAATACAAGTCTTGTAGGGTGAAGTGTTTTTTATTTTATTAATTTAATAAAATTGTGTGCTCTTTATTTGTCTTGCTTCAATTGTAGATTGTATAGTTTTCAAGCAGTATCGACTCATTCCCGCTGTTTATAAAACCACTGTTATTTTGGAAGGCCTCGGTAATCCCATGTGCGTTACACTATGTGTCACGGGTGATATCGGCTACTCGCACAGCGGCTACTCCAACAGCGGTCACTTGCACTTCCGTTGAATACACGGGTGAATGACGTACCATTCGAAAATCCCTTGCGTATTTCTTTGCATTAGAGACACAGCGGGTACTAGCAGAAATCGCTCTAACGCACGGCATCCGATACTGGCATAAATCGCTCTCACGCACGGCATCCGATACTGGCATAAATCGCTCTCACGCACGGCATCCGATACTGGCATAAATCGCTCTCACGCACGGCATCCGATACTGGCATAAATCGCTCTCACGCACGGCATCCGATACTGGCATAAATCGCTCTCACGCACGGCATCCGATACTGGCATAAATCGCTCTAACGCACGGCATCCGATACTGGCATAAATCGCTCTAACGCACGGCATCCTTGTCAGACTGGCCTATGCGGTCAAACGGCTTCCGACTACTTCTGTATTGCACTTACTGTGCTGTGCTGTACTGTGCAGCTCATCTTGTTTCTATAAATTGTTTTGCTTGACATTGTCTTCGAAAAAGCTGGTTTAGAGGAAGCAGTATTTGAGTGAAGTTTAGATTAGAAGATTAATGTCCCAAGCTTTCCTTATCGAATAGTTTTGTTTTTTTTTTTGTTTTTTTGACATGTCGTATTGCGCTAGTTTTTTTTTCTGACTGACAGGCCTCATTTTCTGGTGTTCCAGGCCGTCAGACGAGCCGCATCCTCATATACAGCCAGACGCCTACGCGGATAACTTGCTCCAGGCTGTCAATCTATTCCTGGAAGACTGGACATCCAGAAAAAAATTGAAGTAAAGTGACCGAGGAGGGGAAAACCTGGCTGTCTTACAATCATCTGGACACCTGAACGTCACGATCCAAGCTTCGAGATGCTGGAGTCTCGTCGAAAAAATCAAATGCTTTTTAACACACATTTTGGTCGAAAACATGGTTGTTTTTGTTTTTTTGTTTTTTTTTTTTAATATTAAAACACAACGCGAGAAAAACAGCTGAAGATACGACCCCCATCCCTCTTTGCAGATACAGGTCAGGTGGGTGTGGGGCGCGTGTATAAGCGCAGTTGTGACGGCTGTTGATGACGTTGTGAGAAGCGATGTTGACAATTTGAAGGTTTATTTAGTGGCAGATTAAAAAAAAAAAAAACACACTAATTGAATTCAATAAATAATTTATTGACAGATGTTATATATGTACATAATAAAATACACATGACTAGTTTAAATCAATAATTATGATTGCCTTCAAAATTTAACAAAAAAAAATACTTGCAGACACGGCATCGATTCCCTGTCACACCCAAAACTGCTCATTGATCCTGCCGCCCCCCCTACCTCCCTCCCTCCGCCCCCCTCCCACCCCCCCCTTCCCCTCGACAAACACACACCTCGTTAAAGTGGACAGTTCCGTCACTTTTTATTACGCAGTGTACGGCAGGATTCTTCTCGCATTTTATTTAAGTGTCGCATCTCAAAAAAATGGTTGAACACTAACTTTTTATTCACGTTATTATCATGTATGTTTTCACCTATTTTCTCAAATAATCACTTTGTAAAAAATAATTGTGCGCATGTGGACATACTCGTGATATCCACATATGAATAAATTCGTGATATACACACGAATAAATTCGTGATATCCACACATAAATAAATTCGTGATATCAACACATGAATAAATTCGTGATATCCACACATGGATAAATTCGTGATATCCACACATGAATAAATTCGTGATTTCCACACATGAATAAATTCGATATATCCACACACGAATAAATTCTTGATATCCACACATGAATAAATTCGTGATATCCACACATGAATAAATTCGTGATATCCACACATGAATAAATTCGATATATCCACATATGAATAAATTCGTGATATTCACATGTTGACAAATTCGTGATATCCACATGTGTGACAAGCGAAGAAATCGTAACACTGTAACGTCTTTTTTTTCCTTTCTTCTTTTTCTAAGACCTGGCTTTCTATTCAAAATTTAGCAGCGAACATATGACTTCTGACTTGTACTAACCCAGACTACAAGCTGTTAACATTAACATTGGACCACGGATAGCTACGCTTGAACACTTGCACTACAACTTGGAATAGCTTGAGGTATAGCGATAACATTTCCATTAATAAATATCTGACGTGAAAGGTCTAGAAAATTTTGCAGTTCACAACATGGTGCATGTTAAACTGTTTTTTAAAAAAAATACCAAAAGCATACATAAACATACATGTAAAATGATCATAAAATACAGACTATATCAACAAACATCTTTCACTATAAAGATCGAAAAATAAGAAAACCAAATTAAGGAATTTTTTTTAAAATGAAACTAGTTAAGGAAACCTGTACGAAGCCAGGCTCAAAATATACATATACTCTCACGTTTAACTCAGTGATTTTTTTACAAACTAAATACTTAAGCTAAGATTTTATCTGAAGTTCGTGACGTCACGCCGATCATGACGTCACAACAGAAGGGCAGCAGCGTCGTGATTACAAATGTCATGAAATTAAGGAAAATTAGTCTTGTGCTTATTGTAACAGCTTTTTTGCAGGCTCAGAATTATACCAGAAACATATATGCAACTTCTGTTGACAAAATATACCAAAGTTTTACTCTTACAATAAATACAACTTAAAAGAAAACCTATTTCTCAAATATATAATACTATAAAAACATGGCCAAAGAAATAATATTTTTAAAATCATTTTCCCTCGTCAAGTTAAACTTTTCCTTTACAGATAAGACGATTTTTTCAGATTCCGAAACCTATCTAAGAAACTTTTTTTGCCAGTTCGAAACCTTTCCGAAAAAAAAAAAAACATTTTGCTACTTATTCTCTGAAACCGCATCCCGACTCAACCCCCCCCCCCCCACCCACCCCCTCAACCTCACCAAGAATTACGCGTCACTATATTTTAAAGGTATCCAGAGATTTGGGCCAGAGACATTTGGACCATCGGCATTTGGGCCATCGACATTTGGACCAGAGACATTTGGGCCAGTTTTGAAAAGTGTGACATTTGTTCCACTTCAATAACTGCTCAAAACTTTGACAATTAATAGTTCTATATATCTTAATTTGTGTAACTCTAATTTAAGTTTGAATTTAGTTGGTTCACTCTGCCCTTTTATATATTTCCCAAAACCCAAAGAATGACAGTTGTATTAACAGATAATTGCAATTAGAACAATGAATCGTTTTTCAAGGACACACATATTCTCTAGCACCAGGAAGTAGTCGGTAAAGGCTGCTCTGTTACGTAGAAGTTACTGATGCACAACATTAAGGAATTTCCGAAGTTACGCGGTATGTGTGTGTGGGGGGGGGGGAGGGGGACTGATCTGTGTGTTACGAGTGTTTCACACATAACGATTTCCTCTTGAGTCTAGGGGATGTTCCTGCTCCGGGGATGTTCCCGCTCCGTACTCTTTTCAGTGGGTTCACTTCTGGCCCAAATGTCTCTTCTGAACTTTCTTGAAAAAAAAATGTTATACATCAGATGTGGAATAGTGTCCGTTTCAAGCCTTTCACTGACTTGATCAAGTTCCCTCCGCACCCCCTCCCCCACCCTCACCCATTTCTTATTTTTTACTGAAGTCATTGCTATAGGACTAATTTGGAGGGGAGAGGCTGAAACACTTAAAAATTCCTAACCGACGAAATCATAAAACTGGCCTCTTTCTAATAACCACAAAATTACTCGTCAATACTCTTTGCATTTTTAGCGAGGCTAGGAATAAAAAGGATTTGATTTTCTTCTTTTCTTTTCATTTTACGGAGCATCTCACTTGGCACAATGAAGAATACGACCTGAAACCCACCTCCAAACCATGGTAACCACACTAAAATATCACCTACGTAAATGCATATATTTCTACTAATGCGTCGTCACCCTTTAAAAAGGGTTTAGCAACTGGTGAACTAAATTACCCTACTCTATACAAGGTCGACTGTATTAGGTTTATTTTTCAAAAGAAACAGCTCTGAATTTCACCAATGATTCTCTTTTTTTTTGTTTTTTTTTTTTTTTTGAAAATATGGCAAATATATTCGCTGTCATTGTTTGCTTTATATTATACGATTCGGAAACAATGTGACTCCCAACTGGCATTAGCTGACATCAATTAGCGGTAAAATGATGATGCGAAAGGGGCTTTGTTAAAACGGCAGCACCCAGGAACATGTGTGATCCTTTTCATGCCACTCAAAACATTCAAACAAAAGTCCAGTCGGTGCACTACATTATCAACAGACACCGGATGTGTGACGTCAAGCAAAAAAACAACACAACAGCTTGTTTTATTGTTTTCAGTCCAAACATTAAAAAAAACACAAACACAGAAATTTGAAACAATAGTTCGCGTCAACCTTATTTTGGCATTGTCGTCCAGTGGCTACCCCGACCCCCCCCCCCCACCTCTCCACCCCCCCCCCCCGACCCCACATCCCGTAATTAGAAGTCGGATCAAGTTCCTGAGTGAGAGGAAGTCAAGTGGTATTACTTTCTTACAGGGTTTATTTTGGCAGAAGAATGCACGTCCGGGAGGGGGGGGGTGGGGGGGGGGGCTTGACACTTCCGCCCATGCTGCTGTTTTACGACAAGACGTATTCTTTATGAGCACAGAAAAACCCGGCATATTTAGCTCATATATAACATCCGTCTACCCCAATGTCACATTCCCAGCGATGTCGTTTTGAGGATTTACTGTAAAATAACAATAATACTGATTTCACACAGCCATTTTAACCTTTCGATTCCTCAAATTTTCCATCTTGTACATATTTTAGGGAAAAACACCAAATACTAAGGGTTCATCCATAAAGAATGAACGCTGGGGGGGGGGGGGGGGGGGGGAGGGGGAGGGGGAGGGAGAGGGGGGAGGGCCTTCGCGTATGTACCTCATGGAAGGCCCCCTAACTCGCTTCTCGGTTTTTAGCGCGTCGACAGAACAAAGATAAGTCACCCTAAGCCTTTGCGACGTAAATTTTACATTCAGGTTCAAATCTGTCAGTTTACAAAGTGCCTGAAAATTTCAGACAGTTTGTGAACTGCCTCGATCAGTCAGCCAGTTTATCAAGTGCCTACATTGTTCACCAAAGGCAGTTCAATCAACCACTTCCGGTTTTCTTAGTCTTAATAACAACGGCATTGCGTCATATCTGAAGAGAGAAACTTCTCAACTTCGACACCAGTGTCAAGTATAACAATGTCGACTGCTATTATTTACACTTCATTGGCGTAGCCACGTTTTCACAGTTGGGGGGGGGGAGTAAACTTTCGCAACGGAGGGGGGGGGGGGCGAAGGATAATATGGCCCCCACTCTGCAAAATTGGGGGGGGGGAGGGGGGCTCAGCCGCCCCCCCCCCCGGTGGCTACGCCATGCATTTGGACCAAGTTTCACTTTCCTCGTGTCACTAACATCGTACTGAAAAGCGCAGTTTTTCTTTTCTGCAAATAGTTTCCGCGTAACTCTAAAAACTGCAAACAGTTAGAAAGTCAAAAATGTACACACGCGTAGGGGGAGAGATATCAACTCTCGTGCCGCGTCAGATTTTGACGCGACAGATATCTTAGATGTGTTTTATTTATACCAAGTTTTATACCGCACATGGGCGATAATAAAAGATCCGCGTGGCCGCAGCTACAACTGGCTCTTGTATTTCGTGTGGAACACTGCACGAGGTGAGAAAAATAAATGCGGGCTGTTTGGCAGCCAGACAGGAGCAGCTAAAAATGACAAGTTTGTATTTGCTCTCGGGCATCTGCTCTAAAAACGCATTGAAAAACCAAAGTATCGAAAATATATATAGCTCACTGTTTAGTTACTATCGCTATGGAAACGATCTTAATTTTTATTTTTAAGGAATGAATAAAATCATAAATTAACTTTGATAAAAGTTCTTTCTGAATTATTATTAAGACGTCAAATTGACAATTTGTGCTGATGTTTTTTTGTTTTTTTTTTTTGGGGGGGGGGGGCAGGGGACATGTGTTTTTAATATGTTTGCTTTTTCAAACAGTTCTTTTTCTTTAATTAACATCCTTTGCACTATCTTCCGACGGATGTGATAACCTATTTGCAACTAAATTATGTAATTTCAACCCCAGCACAAGATGAAAACGAACCCTAGTTGCAACAATATCATAACCTGACGTCACACGATATTATTATTACTGAAGTTAATTGCAAAGAGCCAGTTTTTGTTTTCCAAATGATAATGGATAATTGCAACCGACATTTCAATACATCAATTGTAATCCAAGCTGAACAGTTCCTTCCTATTAAATTATACAGTTCACTGTTATACTGATGACGTAAACTGAAACATTAATGTTGCTATAAAAGATCAACAACTAGAAGAAAAGTAATCGTTTCTCTTTGCACCACAAATTAAATACCATTTCTTGCAAATTGTCAATTTTTTGGGGGGAGAACCGAAATCAGGCAGTTTACAAAGTAGATGAAAATTTCAGACAGTCTGTAAACTGCTTGGTTCAGTTTTAACAGATTATTACAGTTTATCTGTGACATAACATAACAACACCCTGACTTTACAGGGTTGGATACGGATAGCAATATTTGGAACAAGCGAAGACGGTTTGTTTACCAACACAGCCCTGTCAACTCATTGTAAACAACGATTGAATTCACACATGTATTGCACACGGGTGTAGGAAAAAATGGCAACGGAAAAAAATGGCAACGGAAAAACTGGCAAAGTAAAAAAACGGAAAAAATGGCAAAATAACAAAATAAAAATTTTATCACATTTGTCAAATTTATTCTTAAGCGTAATATCACGAGCATGTTGCTCATTCTAGACAACGGCCCTAATAAATGTATTGTTGTGACGGCACCCGAACATTCATAGGATTAGCAATACTGTACACACAGGGTTTAAGTTTTGCCTGAGGCAGCCCAAATAAATGTTTTGTTACGTTGACACCCGAGTATCCGAAAGATTAACCGCATTGTACACACAGCGAATAAGTTTTGCCTGATGCACCCCAACTAGATGTATTGTTACTTTGGCACCCGAGCATCAAAGGATTAACGGTGCCCCACACAGGGATTATGTTTTTCCATTTTTTGCTTGCACCCCAAATACCCTGACATCAAGTGGCATTAAGTGGTTTTGATTGGACTTTCTTTGATCCTGAGTAGTCAAGGTAGGCAATTTCTCTGTTTCGACTGAACTTCAGTGAAACCTGCAAAATTTGCCATTTTTTCCTTTTTTTCACTTTGCCATATTTTCCGTTGCCATTATTTCCGTTGCCATTTTTTCCGTACCCCATTGCACACACACACACGTTTGAAAATCGCGTAGAATGATGATGGGTCTGTGTAAAACAACTGTGCTTTGTACGAAATATAGACATGTGGTGTGCCCAACTACTGTGCTTTATACGAAATACAGAATGTTTCACAAATCGTTACCAATCTGGACCAATCTGGGCACAGAGCAGAAAAAAATAGACATGCTATTTCTGTATTGACAACTTGCAGCACTATGAGGAAAAACTGTACGACTAAAAAAAAAAACACCAACCATCGCTGACAACACTGACCACTGCCGTGAAGTAACGGCCCGCACTTGTGTTACCCCCCCCTCCCCCCCACTCCCCCCCGCCCCCCCCCCACTCCCCCAATCGCTCAAGTATTCTTACGACTATATACTGCACAAAAAAAAAAAAAAGAAAAAAAAAACTCCATCATAATTTCAAATAGTTGGCGACGTTAGTATAACCACAATTTTTTTTATTGGAGGACAGATCAAGTATACTGATAAATGACCCACGCCTATGTAAGTAGTTTCACTGTCTCATTTTGTTTTGACTGCTTTACACCCAATCACTGTTCCATTTCCAACTGTGATGGGTACGCCGATTTCAACCAATCAGAATTTAAAAAAAATCAGCATGTTTTGATTTTTCTGGCAGTTAACACATTTGTGGCACAAAATAGAAAAAAATGTGCGAATACGTATATTTTATTGAAGTGATCACACAACCGTCATGATCGAATGGTCGTGAAAGACGCGAAATACTGATAGTACGAGCCATCGCAGAGAGCACAGCCCCCCTTCCCGCACCCCACCCCCCCCCCGCCCTAAAACGGAATCAAAAATCCAAGATGGCGGCCACTGTAGACCTTGAAAATAGTTCAAGGTCAAAGTAAAACTAACATGCGCCTATCCACTCTGATAGGTCTACTATATAACAAATATCATAGGAAACGGATTATCAGTATGAGAGTAGCAGCCGACGATGGACGGACGAACGGCTCGACGCACTGGCAACACTCAAACCTATAGCACCCCCCCCCCCACCCCCCCTTCGTGGCTAAAACCCCGGTTGGGAGCGAATGACCAGTGAACCCGCTCATAGGCTCGCAGCAAGTTCAATTCATTCAGATTTGTAGTTTCCACAGGCCCCACATCAGATTTCTCTCTTAAATGGTTTTTTTCCCCCAATAAAGTCCCAACTGGACATGGCGATGATTAGCCACAATATGACCAATCACACACACCCAACAAAATTCATGTCTCTCCAATTATAAAGAAGATGTTTACAAAGCCTTGATTAGTGAACAATGTCTGAGATGTGACTGTTTAAAATGCTTGTGAAAACATTATGACACATGTTTAAAATATGCTAATAACTTCTCCTGATACACATTTTTTCCTGTCATATCTAATCTATTATGCAATCAACACACAGTAGCAACGGATATAAAAACAATGACACCAGCTTGTTTATACGGCATTTCTGTGACCAACTTTTTTTCCACTCATCACGGAAAATAATTTTATGCGATCAAATAAAACAATCTGTTTAATTACAGAATCAAATCACTGACGCGATGAAATGTTTGCGATTTGCCGCACTCACGACACTACAGAGCATTGGCCACATGCCAAAGAGACGTACGGCATCTACGCTATCTGGTCACCTTTAATACACGACCCAAACTCTCTACAACTCTGTCTCCTAAGTTAAAATCTAAAATAGATCTAAAGCTGAAAACAGCATGCTTTTGTTACGCGGCTTCATCTCTTGCAGTGGCTGAGATTTTGTATCGTTGTGAGATTCTTACCACAGGATCTTCGTCTTCACTCTTGTATTCCTTAGTCTTCACTCCTATATATCTTAGTCTTCACTCCTGCATTCCGTAGTCTTCACTCCTGTATACCTTAGTCTTCACTCCTGTACACCTTTGTTTTCACTCCTGCATACCTTGGTTTTCACTCCTGAATTACTTAGTCTTCACTCCTGTATATCTTAGTTTTCACTCCTGAATTACTTAGTCTTCACTCCTGTATACCTTGGTTTTCACTCCTGAATTACTTAGTCTTCACTCCTGTATACCTTAGTCCTCACTCCTGTATACCTTGGTTTTCACTCCTGAATTACTTAGTCTTCACTCCTGTATACCTTAGTCTTCACTCCTGTATACCTTGGTTTTCACTCCAGAATTACTTAGTCTTCACTCCTGTATTCCTCAGTCTTCACTCCTGTACACCTTAGTTTTCACTCCTGTATACCTTGGTTTTCACTCCTGAATTACTTAGTCTTCACTCCTGTATACCTTGGTTTTCACTCCTGAATTACTTAGTCCTCACTCCTGTATACCTTGGTTTTCACTCCTGAATTACTTAGTCTTCACTCCTGTATTCCTTGACAGAGGACCGTTCAAAATTCGAGTTACACCGCATCAATATCTGCCATTCACTCGCATGATATTCACTCGGATTTTCAACCCCAGCAAGAATCTCACAAGGGTCACCAATACGTAAGCCCATTTTTTCCACTATGGAATCTGCTGACGTCACTCCGTGCAATGACGTCACAGGGGAAATCGTAGTTTTCTTTTTTCGTTACAATAACTTTGTAACGTTGTCATCTTCGCTTGGGATAAGTTCAAGCATACTGCATACCAACACGTTTTTGTGATTCGACACACATTCAGTAACAAAGTGCATGTAAAAAAATACCATAACAAAAAAAAAAACAAAAAAAACGCCCTGATTGTGTTAGAATACATTTTGTTGTAAAAAGCGACGAACACATATTGTGGCGAGAAGAGATTTCAAGATGTTGCGCTACTCCGATCTTCCTTATCCTAATCAAGAGAAAACCAAAAAGAATTTATTTAAAATAATTTGAATACATCAAATATAATTTTTATCATAATATTGAAAACCATTTTAACACATAATCACAACGTCCTCTTTCAATCATCTTCTGCCTACAATATTAACTATACGCGTAGTTATTTATTGATCTTTTCTTGTTGATTTTTTTTATTGCATTTTTTTTTTTAAATTTTCAACCCATAGCTTTAATTTAAATTTAATTTAAATTTCTGGTGTATACCTTCTTCTTTTTGAATATTCTCTTGAAGAAGCCCTCTTTCGGGGGTGGCGGCGGCTGCTCATCGATTAGGTCGGGGCTGGGTCCGCCTTCGGGTCCGAACTGGTTCAACTCCTTGAAACACTCCGTCTCGATCATCTACAAAATACTCGCTTTTTTGGAATAACGCTTAAGTTTTTTTGTTTGATTATTATTATTATTTATTATTATTATTATTATTATTATTATTATTAACACTTGACAAGCCTTTGGCTTGCAAGAGTTATATGAATTAGTGCGAGCAGCCGTTCGTCCTTTTTTTTTCTTCTTGACACTTTTTCCGATTTTTTGTGTCTTCTTCTTCTCTGACACTATGGGCCCTAGGACCACGAAACTTGGGACTTATGAAGAGCTTGATCTGAACGTGTGAATGTCACTTTTTATTTTCGTCTGCGATTTCGTTTTCTTTGTTAAAACGCCATGTGAAAAGAGTGTATTTTTCGCAAATAAATGCGTAGCATTTAACGACAGCACAGAATACACATTTGCTCAGTGAGCTTTGTACGAGCTCTCACTGCGTAAATAGATAACAAGGCGTATGCCTGATCAGTCAATAAAACTTTAAGTCAACAACAACCAAACACTACTCGGCTTATATTCAAGCTGTGTTGTTTGCAATATATTATTCAAGAAATAACCCACTGAAGGAAGTATTTTTGCGTTTTAATTTTTGTCAAGTGTTTAACATTTCGCTAGCGGAATGAGCTTCTAGTTGTTATTATTATTATTATTATTATTATTAGTAGTAGTAGTAGTAGTAGTAGTAGTAGTGGTATTTTATTAGTTTTTTTTTCAAATTCAGATTCACTCTTGTATGAGGTCACTTCGACACCATTAGCTGAAGTTGATCGTGATTAGGAATTTCGACATAACCACGGCATAACCACAAGTACTCAATTGCTTTACAATAACTGTTAAATGCCGTGAATGACGAGCAACTGTCTGGTTACACTCGGCAAGCCTCACGCAGTGACACAATCAACCAGAGACAAATTTCTCCTTCAATTCCTTGCATTAATTGGACAAGTAGCAAAAGCTTATAAAATGCTTCCTTTTTTTTAAAATCTCAGCATCACTGCATAAAACTCGGAATCTTGCCTTGCGCCTAAGCCTGTGCTATAAGCAAACTTTAGAGGCGTCAGGACATCGTCATTTCTTTGACCTCTCCTCCTTCACATGTTTGTTTACCTCTGTTTGCCAGGGTATGCTGACGCTGCCTGTGTTGAACTTGCTGTAGAACGTGTCGTCACTCGCGTCCAGATTCACGCCTTTGACTGTCGAAAATTGCTCAATGTCCAGCACGTCTTTACAATACACGGCACGGGGCTGGAAAAAATATAACAAACTCCCCCCATAAAAACATGAACACCTGTCCTGTACACCGATCAGAACACACAAGACGACCACTCAATGTCCAGCACGTCTTTACAATACACGGCACGGGGCTGGAAAAAATAGCAAACGTCCCCCCATAAAAACATGAACACCTGTCCTGTACACCGGTCAGAACACACAAGACGACCACTCAATGTCCAGCACGTCTTTGCAATACACAGCACGGGGCTGGAAAAAATAGCAAACGTCCCCCCATAAAAACATGAACACCTGTCCTGTACACCGGTCAGAATACACAAGACGACCACTCAATGTCCAGCACGTCTTTACAATACACGGCACGGGGCTGGAAAAATTAACAAACGTCCCCCCATAAAAACATGAACACCTGTCCTGAACACCGGGCAGAATACACAAGACGACCACTCAATGTCCAGCACGTCTTTGCAATACACAGCACGGGGCTGGAAAAAATAGCAAACGTCCCCCCATAAAAACATGAACACCTGTCCTGTACACCGGTCAGAACACACAAGACGACCACTCAATGTCCAGCACGCCCTTGCAATACACAGCACGGGGCTAGAAAAAATAGCAAACGTCCCCCCATAAAAACATGAACACCTATCCTGTACACCGGTCAGAATACACAAGACGACCACTCAATGTCCAGCACGTCTTTACAATACACGGCACGGGGCTGGAAAAATTAACAAACGTCCCCCCATAAAAACATGAACACCTGTCCTGTACACCGGTCAGAATACACAAGACGACCACTCAATGTCCAGCACGTCTTTACAATACACAACACGGGGCTGGAAAAAATAACAAGCGTCCCCCCATAAAAACATGAACACCTGTCCTGTACACCGGTCAGAATACACAAGACGACCACTCAATGTCCAGCACGTCTTTACAATACACGGCACGGGGCTTGAAAAAATAACAAGCGTCCCCCCATAAAAACATGAACACCTGTCCTGTACACCGGTCAGAATACACAAGACGACCACTCAATGTCCAGCACGTCTTTACAATACACGGCACGGGGCTGGAAAAAAATAACAAACGTCCCCCCATAAAAACATGAACATCTGCCACGAACACACCGGAAAACCACTCAATGTCCAGCACGTCTTTACAATACACGGCACGGGGCTGGAAAAAATAAGAAATGTCCCCCCATAAAAACATGAACACCTGTCCTGTACACCGGTCAGAATACACAAGACGACCACTCAATGTCCAGCACGTCTTTACAATACACGGCACGGGGCTTGAAAAAATAACAAGCGTCCCCCCATAAAAACATGAACACCTGTCCTGTACACCGGTCAGAATACACAAGACGACCACTCAATGTCCAGCACGTCTTTACAATACACAGCACGGGGCTGAAAAAATAACAAACGTCCCCCCATAAAACCATGAACACCTATCCTGTACACCGTTCAGAATACACAAGACGACCACTCAATGTCCAGCACGTCTTTACAATACACAGCACGGGGCTGAAAAAATAACAAACCCCCCCCCCCCCCCCATAAAAACATGAACACCTGTCCTGTACACCGGTCAGAATACACAAGACGACCACTCAATGTCCAGCACGTCTTTACAATACACGGCACGGGGCTGGAAAAAAATAACAAACGTCCCCCCATAAAAACATGAACATCTGCCACGAACACACCGGAAAACCACTCAATGTCCAGCACGTCTTTACAATACACGGCACGGGGCTGGAAAAAATAAGAAATGTCCCCCCATAAAAACATGAACACCTGTCCTGTACACCGGTCAGAATACACAAGACGACCACTCAATGTCCAGCACGTCTTTACAATACACGGCACGGGGCTGGAAAAAATAACAAACGCCCCCCCCAAAAAACATGAACACCTGTCCTGTTCACCGGTCAGAATACACAAGACGACCACTCAATGTCCAGTACGTCTTTACAATACACGGCACGGGGCTGGAAAAATTAACAAACGTCCCCCCATAAAAACATGAACACCTGTCCTGTACACCGGTCAGAATACACAAGACGACCACTCAATGTCCAGCACGTCTTTACAATACACAACACGGGGCTGGAAAAAATAACACGCGTCCCCCCATAAAAACACTAGATGCTGTCAGAGAGCAGCAATATCCCCCGTGAAACCCTAAATATTACCCCTATGCAATATCTAAGCTAATGGATTACCATTGACAGGAAACTGGACACCCTTCCTTGAAGTCCACTCCGTTTGCATATATGTCGATTTATGACGATTTTTAAAAGCCTGTCATTTTGTCAATTTTGCTTCGATCAAACTGAAACCTTGACGTTGCACATCTTTATACCCTATATGTTGCCTATATGAAATATGAAAGCTGAATTATGCTTCGTTGATATAGAAGTGGTGTCCACAAAGTCCTATACATGTGCACATATGTCTATTTTCGACGATTTTCAAAAGCCTGTCAATTTGTCAATTTTGCTTCGATCAAACTGAAACCTTAACGTTGCACATCTTTATACCCTATATTTTGCCTGTATGAAATATGAAAGCTGAATTATGCTTCGTTGATATAGAAGTGGTGTCCACAAAGTCCTATACATGTGCACATATGTCTATTTTCGACGATTTTCAAAAGCCTGTCAATTTGTCAATTTTGCTTCGATCAAACTGAAACCTTGACGTTGCACATCTTTATACCCTATATTTTGCCTATATGAAATATGAAAGCTGAATTATGCTTCGTTGATATAGAAGTGGTGTCCACAAAGTCCTATACATGTGCACATATGTCTATTCTCGACGATTTTCAAAAGCCTGTCAATTTGTCAATTTTGCTTCGATCAAACTGAAACCTTGACGTTGCACATCTTTATACCCTATATTTGGCCTGTATGAAATATGAAAGCTGAATTATGCTTCGTTGATATAGAAGTGGTGTCCACAAAGTCCTATACATGTGCACATATGTCTATTCTCGACGATTTTCAAAAGCCTGTCAATTTGTCAATTTTGCTTCGATCAAACTGAAACCTTGACGTTGCACATCTTTATACCCTATATTTTGCCTGTATGAAATATGAAAGCTGAATTATGCTTCGTTGATATAGAAGTGGTGTCCACCAAGTCCTATACATGTGCACATATGTCTATTCTCGACGATTTTCAAAAGCCTGTCAATTTGTCAATTTTGCTTCGATCAAACTGAAACCTTGACGTTACACATCTTTATACCCTATATTTTGCCTGTATGTAATATGAAAGCTGAATTATGCTTCGTTGATATAGAAGTGGTGTCCACAAAGTCCTATACATGTGCACATATGTCTATTCTCGACGATTTTCAAAAGCCTGTCAATTTGTCAATTTTGCTTCGATCAAACTGAAACCTTGACGTTGCACATCTTTATACCCTATATTTTGCCTGTATGAAATATGAAAGCTGAATTATGCTTCGTTGATATAGAAGTGGTGTCCACAAAGTCCTATACATGTGCACATATGTCTATTCTCGACGATTTTCAAAAGCCTGTCAATTTGTCAATTTTGCTTCGATCAAACTGAAACCTTGACGTTGCACATCTTTATACCCTATATTTTGCCTGTATGAAATATGAAAGCTGAATTATGCTTCGTTGATATAGAAGTGGTGTCCACAAAGTCCTTAGCTTGAAGAGGGGACGGACGGACGGACGGACGGACGGACGGACAGACGGACGGACGGACGGACGGACGGACAGACGGACGGACAATCTCAAACCTATATCCCTCCGTTTCACGGGGGATAATGAACACCTGTCCTGTACACCGGTCAGAATACACAAGACGACCACTCAATGTCCAGCACGTCTTTACAATACACGGCACGGGGCTTGAAAAAATATAACAAACTCCCCCCATAAAAACATGAACACCTGTCCTGTACACCGGTCAGAATACACAAGACGACCACTCAATGTCCAGCACGTCTTTACAATACACAGCACGGGGCTGAAAAAATAACAAACGTCCCCCCATAAAACCATGAACACCTATCCTGTACACCGTTCAGAATACACAAGACGACCACTCAATGTCCAGCACGTCTTTACAATACACAGCACGGGGCTGAAAAAATAACAAACCCCCCCCCCATAAAAACATGAACACCTGTCCTGTACACCGGTCAGAATACACAAGACGACCACTCAATGTCCAGCACGTCTTTACAATACACGGCACGGGGCTGGAAAAAAATAACAAACGTCCCCCCATAAAAACATGAACATCTGCCACGAACACACCGGAAAACCACTCAATGTCCAGCACGTCTTTACAATACACGGCACGGGGCTGGAAAAAATAAGAAATGTCCCCCCATAAAAACATGAACACCTGTCCTGTACACCGGTCAGAATACACAAGACGACCACTCAATGTCCAGCACGTCTTTACAATACACGGCACGGGGCTGGAAAAAATAACAAACGTCCCCCCCAAAAAACATGAACACCTGTCCTGTTCACCGGTCAGAATACACAAGACGACCACTCAATGTCCAGTACGTCTTTACAATACACGGCACGGGGCTGGAAAAAATAACAAACGCGCCCCCAAACTAGATGCTCGAGAAGCATGAATCCGCCGGCAAAATTTGAAAGTAATTTTTTTTAAATAATTTACCATTTTATTAATTTCCAAAATTCCTGGTCACTGCACTGCACAAGGGTTGGAACCACCCCTGGGTAAAATTTGAGACGAATCCATCCACTAATAAATGCTCTAGGCGCGTGAGACTGAAAGTGACACACAGACAGACGGACGGACAGAGTGAAAACTATATCGCCCCCCCTCCCCCCCCCGGGCGGATAAAAAACATGGACATCTGCCCTGAAACCCAGTCAGAACACACCGGAAAACCAGGACATACATATGTGTACTAGGCTAGTAGCTTTCTGTATTTACCTCCCATCTTATCGTAACTTCAGATTTATCCACCATTATTTTACTGGAACATTTCATTTCGGAGGGGGGAGAAGGGGGGAGGGTGGGGGCGGAGAAAAGTATACAAAAAATATATAGTAGATCTACTTACATCCGGGACAAAAGGCGGCTCCACCACGCCGGCTTCTAACCGCGTCCAGTTGATATTTTTAAACAACGGCTGCGCAGCCAGATCCGTCCAGCCTTCGCCGCTACACCCAAGCCGCGACTTGGGGTCTTTTTGCAATAACTGAAAGCAGTTAGATTATTAGGCTGAATGATGCGCAAACACACTTATTCCATCCTTTTTTTATTTCATTCAACTAGTTTTATTTCATTCCACTGTTCCACTCAAACAGAGATAATTTCATGGGTTTATTTATAAACGCACCAGCCAAAGTCAAACTTGCTTATCTTTCAGCCAGACTGTTTCGGTGCTTGTTTATCATCGCACTCACACCCGTTCTTCCTTAAACAACAAAAGTAGGGTATCCACACGATACGTGAATGGTTGGTTCCGTTTAAAATAAACAAAAAAAAAAAAAAAAAGAAAAGAAATTCCAAAAATAAACAAAGGGAACAACGTTATCGCCAGACTTGTTGCTGTTCGACATTCGTGACGTCACGCAGTGCTCGCTATCATATATAAATGAGCTGGGAGATAAAAGGAAGGAATTCTAAGGTGTACGACCACACACATTGACAAGCACTGGCGCGCGGCATGATATATACCCAACAGCGCCCGTTCAACGTTAACGCCAAACTCCAAACAAATCCATAGTCTTCAGGGAAATTGAAATCAAGGCCAAAGTTTCACCAAAATAGCCTGAGGTCATTTTTTTTTAAAGTCTGCTGTAATACTTCGTTCAACCTGTCCGCCTCTTAAGTCAACAAACGAGAGCTCCAGCCATGGTTAATGCACGAAAGAAAGGTACCGATATATAATACATACAATCCTACTCAAAAAGTAGAGCGGCAAGTGCACACAAAACACCAGAGTACAGGCTTATATCACACACTATCAATCCAACTGAATAACCAGAGCGGCAAGTGCACACAGAACATCAGAGTACAGACTGATACCACACGCTTCCAATCTAATTTAATAATTACAGCGGCCACTGCACACCAAACATCAGAATTCAGGCTTACACCATACACTTTAATCCAAATGAATAACTAGAGCAGCCAATGCACACAAACATAAGAGTACAGTCTAATATCACACACTTCAATCCATCTGAATAATTAGGAAACCAGAAATTAATTATGGCCTCAAAAATTAGCATTACATTTACAGATAACAATAAACCGCAAGGTTGGCGATCGGTGACCGAAAATAGGTCACCGACCGAAACCATCGGTGCTCGAAGCGGACACATCGGTTACTTGAGTGTAAAAAAATGTGTCTGATTAAAAAAAAAAAAGCTTCATTTGCAACCTGCTAAGATTTCTTCAACTGTTATTAAACTGTTCACTATCTTTGTCTAAAACATGATTATGCATTATTTGTGAGGAACAGAAGTAACTCAAATGTCAGTGTCCATCACGGGCGTGTGTCAGATTAACAACACAAAATGCTTTAGTTCATGAAGGGAAGGTCCGAAAACTCGGAGTTAGGAAGGTGAAGGAAGATGAGGAAACACTACAAGTTTTTCCAGCCAGTGTGGCAAGAATGATCCGGTACTTCCAAGACTAGCTTCTGCTTTCAACCCGCCTGGAAAATTTTATTTTATCTTTTTTGCCCGGCATTACCACCCCTCCCCCTCCCCCCTGCCACACCTCACCACCCAATACAGCGATCCCCCCCCCCCCCAAAAAAAAAAAGTTGACACCTCCAGCCACGCTTTCTAATAACAATGTCCGTGGACACTGTGCCCAGCCGTAAAAATGAAGACATTACAAATGCGAAAGAGGAAACCGACCAGTTTTGACGAAATTTGTATTTGGTGGAAGATCTGATGTGCAACACTGCTATCAAGAGTAATCGAACAGGGTCTGTGGGAAGAACAGCAATGTTTGTGCTTTTCTCAAACCAATCCTACTATTTGGCCAATTTTTACCAAACCGATCACCAAAATACTGCAACTCTCTATAAATCTACCTGGGATCAGGGAAGGAAAGAAAGAAGAAAAGAAAAAAAGAAAGAGAAAAAAAAGAAAGAGTTTTATATACTGATTGTTTTCATATAATTTTGCTTAAGCTGGTTTATAATGTGCCCATATATAGGCATTATGGACTACAGTATTTTAAACCCGTGACGATTATAATGTAGCGCACAGACACTACAATTCTGAACCACAAAAATGAATTAATGCAGTGTGGGCCTATTTCTGAGAGAGGCAGAACTGTAAATATTGCCTGCAAAACCTACGAAAGGAGACACTGAAAAAGAATGCCTTTAGCGGGTTTAAACTCACGACCTCTGGTAAAGAAATGTCAAGTAGGAGTACACAGATTTTTCTGCAACTTTACCGTTTTTTGGTTAATATTTTGGCCATTTTTTTTAAATCGCCACACAAAGCCTGATAGCAGGAACTTGATGGGAAGATTACTATCAAATGTCAACGCAACCGAGCCAGATTTGTAGGAGCAGTAGCACTTTTTTCTTTTTTTTTTTTGTTTTTTTTTTTTTACCTGGCCAATATTTTGGCCAATTTTGGCTAAATCGCAACAAAAAAAATCCATTCAAATTTCTGAACAATAGGACCGGAAATGAAAGAAAAAGCATTGTTGAAAAATTGTTTACATACAAACACACACACAAAAATAACGCTCAACCACCCCTCCCCCCACCACCAATCCGAGCAAAAACTCGTATTTAACTGGCAGCGTCAATGTCGTTGCCCCGGGGTCACCGATCGACAAAAAAAGCTCGGTCACCGAAACCGACATTTTTCTGAGAGTGCCATCCCTAAAAACAAGAACCAGTGTAGCGTCGACAAAAGGTGACAATAGTACAACGTTATGTCAATGAATTAATATTCTTAGCCAATAAAAAAAATTAAAGCAAGAGCTATATTATACAGATATCTAAGAACAACGACATGTAGCCCCATGACTCGTTCACTTCTAAATGACAGCATTCCCTCACTTGAGATTGAGAAAAAAAAGCGCTACCTGCATGCAGCAACTCTTGGCGTCGTCGGAGAACTTAGTCGTGTACGCCTCGGCGTCGTGCTTCACCCGCCGGTCCACCTCCTCCCGCTTCACCTTCTCCTTGCGTGCCCGGAACGGCGCCTGCGACAATCCCACACGTGCTGATGACGGACTACACGTGTTTATGACGAACCACACGTGTTTATGACGGATCACGCGTGTTTATGATGGACAACACGTGTTTATGATGGACAACACGTGTTTATGACGAGCCACACGTGCTTATGATGGATCACGCGTGTTGTGATTGACCACACGTGTTTCTGACGAACCACACGTACCTACCATGGACCTGATGTGTTAATGACGGTCCACACGTGTTTAAGATGGACCGCACGTGTTTAAGATGGACCACAAGTTCTTATGGGCCACATGTACTGATTAATCACACGTGTTTATGATGAACGCCGTGGACATGACGGACAACACGTGCTCATGATGGACCACAAGTATATATAATGATGAACCACATGTGCTTATGACGGACCACACGTGTTTATGGCGGATAAGTGTTGATGGACCACACGTGTTTATGACGGACCACACGTGCTTGCGATGGACCACACGTGCTTGTGACGGACCACACGTGCTTGCGATGGACCACACGTGCAGCTATGACGAATCACACACGTGGTTTGACAATCCACACCCACTTATAATTTCACTTGCAACTCTTTTGCAATCTAGTCTTTCAAACAATCCGATTTTTAATTCGTGTGCCATTTTTTCTTCGCTGACTTTTAAATGAAATAGGTGTTTTTCCTGTCTTTGTTATAGTTAATTGCAAAGCTACAAGCCGTACTAAGCACGGAGTCCTTAAGTAAAGTGTAAAATGGTTTCAAGTTTTAATACCAAGCTTTATTTGAATCTAATAGTATCTTTGAATGTTCATTTCTACTTTATTCAATTCACGTGGGGAGACCACAAACCTTTCCTTCAATCATTTCATACAGGATGCAGCCAAGCCCCCACCAGTCCGGGCTCAACGTGTATCTCTCGTTTTTCACCACCTCTGGAGCTGCAATGAAAAAAAAATCATCAACACACCGTTTTTTTTCACAATCGCACTTTCACAGGCTTACGATATCAAACGCTTTTTTTTTTGTCTTTTCGAATCTGTTTAAGGATGGCGCTTGTTTTTTTTTTTCTCCTGATGTTTATTTTATGAAATTACTATACATGCAGACATTTTTACTATTCAAATGTTGTTTAAAAAGAACTTTTTCGTTAATGCCGTTGTTCATTTCCTGCACTTAGGTTTGCCTTGGTCTGGAGTACCTTGATACAGACGTGCATCGATGATTGTGAATGGACCGCGAATCACGGTAAAGATGCAACAGAACATGACACATCACGACTGTGACACGTGAGCATGACACATCACGACTGTGACACGCCAGCATGACACATCACGACTGTGACGCGCGAGCATGACACATCGCGACTGTGACACGTGAGCATGACACATCATGACTGTGACACGTGGGCATGACACATCATGACTGTGACACGTGAGCATGACACATCATGACTGTGACACGCGAGCATGACACATCACGACTGTGACACGTGAGCATGACACATCACGACTGTGACACGTGAGCATGACACATTATGACTGTGACACGTAAGCATGAAACATCATGACTGTGACACGTGAGCATTACACATAATGACTGTGACACGCCAGTACGGCACGTCATGACTGTGGCACGTGAGCATGACACATCATGACTGTGACACGTGAGCATGACACATCACGACTGTGACACGTGAGCATGACACATCACGACTGTGACACGTGAGCATGACACATCATGACTGTGACACGTGAGCATGACACATCATGACTGTGACACGCCAGTACGGCACGTCATGACGATTGTGGCACGTGAGCATGACACATCATGACTGTGACACGTGAGCATGACACATCACGACTGTGACACGTGAGCATGACACATCATGACTATGACACGTGAGCATGACACATCATGACTGTGACACGCCAGTACGGCACGTCATGACTGGCACGTGAGCATGACACATCATGATTGTGACACGTGAGCACGACACATCACGACTGTGACACGTGAGCATGACACATCACGACTGTGACACGTGAGCATGACAAATCACGACTGTGACACGAAAGCATGACACATCACGACTGTGACACGTGAGCATGACACATCACGACTGTGACACGAAAGCATGACACATCACAGCTGTGACACGTGAACGCGGTACATCACGATTGTGAGTTCATTCTGAAACCTGATGAATTTATCTGTCATTTCAGTAAGCGGTGCAGACTTGCATTAAGGGGGTATGCTTGAGGTTGCAGTAGTCCAATATTAATCAATCCCCGGTTAATTGTTTCCCCGCTTAAAGCCAAAAACTGAGTCACAGGATCACCAATCTTCTGCCAGTTTCACCTGGGTAATTCGTCCCCGAGTCGTACGAATTAATGAGGGGCTGTATAGATGAGACAGTGAGTGATGTAACGCGGCAGTCTTACCCATGTAACCGACGGTGCCCACACGACCGCGGATCGTTTCACCGGCCGGAATCTCAATGGCTAACCCCAAGTCCGATATTCGCACATGACCTAAAAGTACACAGTAATGAGTTGTTTGCCAGCACTGTCCAATCGAGCGTCAACCCGTTTATAATGAATTTACCAAAAAAAAAAAAAATAAAAAAAATAAAACACACTTTTATTTCATATCAGTTTCACTTCTTAATGCACCACGATTATTTGTTTTTATTACGGAAGTAAATTACAGGCAATAGTCCGCTGAACTTACCGTGATCGTCCAATAGAATGTTTTCTGGTTTCAAGTCTCTGTAAAACAACATTTAAAATCAATTAGTCAATGAAGCCAAAATCAACCTGAAGTACCATACCAGGTGGTTTAGACACGAGTGATTTTTTTTAAAATTTTCACTCATACACAACGAAGACCAGCATGGAGAGGATTAACTGTATTTAATTAATTAATTAATTAATTAATTTAATTAATAATTCATTAATACAAATGTCATTAAGGACGGCTTTTTGTGCAGCAAAATAATTTAAAATTTTTAAGTATGTGAGTCTTTTGTTTTTTTTTAATGTATTTTTTATGTATGTAAATTAGGCACCAAACATTCTACTGCCACACCTGAAAATAAATCAGCGACATGGCATTGCCAAAAAAAAAAAAGAACAATAAAGAACGCTTGTGGAAAAAAGTACGTTTTGAGGCCAAAAAAAAAAAAAAGAGAACGATGCGAAAATAAAGACTAAATCTTTAAAAAAAGAAACCGGTCCGGCAATCCCTGCATTGGTTTGTGTCAGCGGCTGCCGCAGAGAAAACGTCGCTTGCTCGCTTTAATATACCCACACATACATACGCTACTCGCTGTCTCGACCCCAGCAATATAACAACGACACCCCCCCCCCCCCTCATTCCCTCATGTGGCGGGATCTTTTTAACACTTGACAGGCCTTTGGCTTGCAAGGTGTTTCTGAATTTGTGCGAGCAGCCGTTGGTATCTTTTTTTTTAACACCTGACAAGCCTTTGGCTTGCAAGGTGTTTCTGAATTTGTGCGAGCAGCCGTTGGTATCTTTTTTTTTAACACCTGACAAGCCTTTGGCTTGCAAGGTGTTTCTGAATTTGTGCGAGCAGCCGTTGGTATCTTTTTTTTTAACACCTGACAAGCCTTTGGCTTGCAAGGTGTTTCTGAATTTGTGCGAGCAGCCGTTGGTATCTTTTTTTTAACACTTGACAAGCCTTTGGCTTGCAAGGTGTTTCTGAATTTGTGCGAGCAGCCGTTGGTATCTTTTTTTTTAACACTTGACAGGCCTTTGGCTTGCAAGGTGTTTCTGAATTTGTGCGAGCAGCCGTTGGTATCTTTTTTTTAACACTTGACAAGCCTTTGGCTTGCAGGGTGTTTCTGAATTTGTGCGAGCAGCCGTTGGTATCTTTTTTTTAACACTTGACAAGCCTTTGGCTTGCAGGGTGTTTCTGAATTTGTGCGAGCAGCCGTTGGTATCTTTTTTTAACACCTGACAAGCCTTTGGCTTGCAAAGTGTTTCTGAATTTGTGCGAGCAGCCGTTGGTATCTTTTTTTAACACCTGACAAGCCTTTGGCTTGCAAGGTGTTACTGAATTTGTGCGAGCAGCCGTTGGTATCTTTTTTTTTAACACCTGACAAGCCTTTGGCTTGCAAAGTGTTTCTGAATTTGTGCGAGCAGCCGTTGGTATCTTTTTTTTTAACACCTGACAAGCCTTTGGCTTGCAAAGTGTTTCTGAATTTGTGCGAGCAGCCGTTGGTATCTTTTTTTAACACCTGACAAGCCTTTGGCTTGCAAGGTGTTTCTGAATTTGTGCGAGCAGCCGTTGGTATCTTTTTTTTTAACACCTGACAAGCCTTTGGCTTGCAAGGTGTTTCTGAATTTGTGCGAGCAGCCGTTGGTATCTTTTTTTTTAACACCTGACAAGCCTTTGGCTTGCAAGGTGTTTCTGAATTTGTGCGAGCAGCCGTTGGTATCTTTTTTTTTAACACCTGACAAGCCTTTGGCTTGCAAAGTGTTTCTGAATTTGTGCGAGCAGCCGTTGGTATCTTTTTTTTTAACACCTGACAAGCCTTTGGCTTGCAAAGTGTTTCTGAATTTGTGCGAGCAGCCGTTGGTATCTTTTTTTAACACCTGACAAGCCTTTGGCTTGCAAAGTGTTTCTGAATTTGTGCGAGCAGCCGTTGGTATCTTTTTTTTTAACACCTGACAAGCCTTTGGCTTGCAAAGTGTTTCTGAATTTGTGCGAGCAGCCGTTGGTATCTTTTTTTAACACCTGACAAGCCTTTGGCTTGCAAGGTGTTTCTGAATTTGTGCGAGCAGCCGTTGGTATCTTTTTTTTTAACACCTGACAAGCCTTTGGCTTGCAAAGTGTTTCTGAATTTGTGCGAGCAGCCGTTGGTATCTTTTTTTAACACCTGACAAGCCTTTGGCTTGCAAAGTGTTTCTGAATTTGTGCGAGCAGCCGTTGGTATCTTTTTTTTTAACACCTGACAAGCCTTTGGCTTGCAAAGTGTTTCTGAATTTGTGCGAGCAGCCGTTGGTATCTTTTTTTAACACCTGACAAGCCTTTGGCTTGCAAGGTGTTTCTGAATTTGTGCGAGCAGCCGTTGGTATCTTTTTTTTTAACACCTGACAAGCCTTTGGCTTGCAAAGTGTTTCTGAATTTGTGCGAGCAGCCGTTGGTATCTTTTTTTAACACCTGACAAGCCTTTGGCTTGCAAGGTGTTTCTGAATTTGTGCGAGCAGCCGTTGGTATCTTTTTTTAACACCTGACAAGCCTTTGGCTTGCAAGGTGTTTCTGAATTTGTGCGAGCAGCCGTTGGTATCTTTTTTAAACACCTGACAAGCCTTTGGCTTGCAAGGTGTTTCTGAATTTGTGCGAGCAGCCGTTGGTATCTTTTTTTTAACACCTGACAGGCCTTTGGCTTGCAAGGTGTTTCTGAATTTGTGCGAGCAGCCGTTGGTATCTTTTTTTTAACACCTGACAAGCCTTTGGCTTGCAAGGTGTTTCTGAATTTGTGCGAGCAGCCGTTGGTATCTTTTTTTTAACACCTGACAGGCCTTTGGCTTGCAAGGTGTTTCTGAATTTGTGCGAGCAGCCGTTGGTATCTTTTTTTAACACCTGACAAGCCTTTGGCTTGCAAGGTGTTTCTGAATTTGTGCGAGCAGCCGTTGGTATCTTTTTTTTAACACCTGACAAGCCTTTGGCTTGCAAGGTGTTTCTGAATTTGTGCGAGCAGCCGTTGGTATCTTTTTTTTAACACTTGACAAGCCTTTGGCTTGCAAGGTGTTTCTGAATTTGTGCGAGCAGCCGTTGGTTTCTTTTTTTTCTTGACAGTGAACGGATTTTTTGTGTCATCTACTCAGCGGACACTATGGGCCCTAGGGCCACGAAACTTGGGACTTAGGTAGAACTTGATATAAACGTGTGCATGACACTTTTTTATTTTCGCCTTCGATTTCGTTTTCTTGTTTAAAACGCCATGTGAAAAGAGTGTATTTTTGCAAGTAAATGTGGAGCATTTATTGTACAGCACAGAACACAGTTGCTCAGTGCGAGCTCTCACTGCGTAAATAGATAACAAGGCGTTCGCCTGATCAGCCAATAAAACTTTAAGTCAACAAAAACCAAACACTACTCGCCTTGTACGACGTATTCAAGCTGTGTTGTTTGCAATATATTATGGCGTTTTAATTTTTGTCAAGTGTTTAACATTTCGCTAGCGAAATGAGGTTCTAGTTTTCGGTGTGAATCATCCACTCACCTATACACTATTTGCTCCGCGTGTAAATGCTTAAGGCCAAGTGCGATCTCTGCTGCGTAAAATACTGCTCGTTCCTCTTCGAAACCGGGAATTCCCATGTTGTGAATGTGAAATTTCAGGTCACCGCCGTTCATGATCGTCAATACCAAACATAAGGCGTCTTTGCTCTCAAATGCATAAGCTAAGCTTACCTACAACACCATGAAGCTTACCTAAACACCATGAAGCTTACCTACAACACCATGAAGCTTACCTCTTACCTACAACACCATGAACAATGCTGTACCCGGATGCAACTGAGCGCTTAATTACGGAACAATTTTCTAGAAAGAACATGAGTAACAATTTTCAACTCCAAAGACGTTTCTTAAGTCTTCTTCTGTGACAACTTTCTTTTTACCAAAAACCTGCGTCAGCGTTGCTCTGAACAACTATTCAGCAATTTATTCGTTTTTTTTTTGTTTTTTTTCTGGGGGGGGGGGGGGATGAAAGAAAAACAAATCACTTCCAACGACACATTTATCAGGAAGGAAGAGCAGAAACATGGCGAACTGTTTGCTAAAATGGTTATAAAAAAAAAAATGAAGCTTCACTCGTAATGCAAACAAAATACCGCTTTGACCGGGTTCTTACTCTGGCTACAGGCTAGTACAGGGTTACGTCATTCTATGAAGGGTCACAGGGTCAAGCGGGGGGGGGGGGGGGGCAGGGGAGGGGGGAGGGGGGACTGACTTCCGCTGTAAGTGCCTAAGCGAGTGTAGTTTAGATCACCAAACACGGATTTCTAAAATTAACACCTAAGGCGTCTTTCGGTCATCTCTTTTGTTAAAGAAAAAAAAAACACCTTAATTAAACCTAATTTAATTGAAACTTGAGAAACTTACTCTTTCAAAAAAAAAAAAAAAAAAAAAAAGAAGAAGAAGAAGAAGAAAAAAAAAAAAACTCACAACAAATCTTGTGTTGACTTTTTGTAGGATCTGTTTCTCGTTGAGTGCCATGGCCTCGCCTTTGCGCTTCTTGATGCGTTTCTTCTCCAGCTTCTTACAGGCGTACATCTTGCCCGTGGCCCGCACCTGGCAGGCGCACACCTCGCCGAAGCCACCTTTACCCAGCACGCGGTACATGCGGAATGTGTTCTTCGTCACCGGCTGACTGCACAGCCAGAAAAAAAAAAAAAAAACCACTTTGACGTTGTCGATATACCGCCTGCTGCCATTAATAACTAGAGCAGTGTGCATAGCCCACATATTCCCCACAGCCCCACCCCCCCTATCAATTTAACACGGCCATCAATAGTCAATCAAGAGCTGAAATTTTCCAAGTCCTGCTGGTCCATTTTCCTTTAACGGACCTCGCCCATTTACAATACCAATCTGTGTTTGTTCCCATAGAAGCTACATACCAAGTTTCATTAAAATCCTTGCAGCAGTTTTTAAGTTATCGTGTTAACAAGCTCTTGATGACAGACCGACCGACAGACCGACAGACAAGCGGTCGATCGCATATATTTCCCCCTGTGGGGAATAAATGACGTCACAAGGCGAAGATGGCGGGTATCTTTGTTAAGCATTATCTATTTTTAGCAGGGACTATTTGTGCCATTCCACAACTAAAGCAGCGTTATCTGTGTCAATATTTCAACGATCCCATGACGTCATTGAATAGATAAGACTCGATATAACCACGATAAAATAAGGCATTTTTAATAAACGAACAGAAGCTTCAACATCAATAATGTCGCATATATAATATTTTTTTGCTCGCTTTTATTTTATTATTATTATTATTTTTTTTAATGAATTGACTTTTATCTTACCTCTCCAACCACTTCCACTGCTGATAGCGTTTGAAGTACATACTTTGTAAGAAGTCACCGAACGGTTCTTTGCAAAGATAATCTCGTACCACACTGGAAAAAACAACAACAACAACAACAACAACATGAAGCCTGCGAAATAAAACTGTGCCAGTTAAAAAAGGAACTCACAACAATAATACTCCTTGTATTCACGCCGAATTCGGTACCACATTCACATCCTTCGCTCATACTCACACACTCCTCCCACTCTCTACTGATCCAGGGTTCGCGTTGGCGGGGTTTTTGTCCACTTTTTGGGCATTTTTTACGAAATGACTCACTTTTTCGGAACCCACCGAATCTTTCTGGACCCAACTGAGTCACACTTTTCTTTTTTTTGACTCACTTTCCTGAGAACCCAGCGCGAACCCTGTGATCCAAATGGTCGCCTACGTGAAAAGCCCCTCCCCCCATCCCCGCCCACCCTCCGCGTTCATACAATATGCCCGCCTACATTAAAACCCTCTCCCTCCTCCATCCTTCCCGTCCAGTTCAAAGGGTTGCCTAATTTAAAAGCCCCTCCCCCTCCTCCAATCCAAATGGTTGCCTAAACTAAAAGCCCCCCCCCCTCCTCCTATCCAAATGGTCGCCTAAACTAAAAGCTCCCCCTCCCCTCCTCTGAGCCCATCGCACTGTTAAGGGTATACGTACTGTCGTTTATACTGCTGAGTGTCAGGAGTTTCCCTTAAATTCAATTTCAAATGCACGACTTTAATTACGATCTCCCTCATTTCTTCTTCTTCTTCTTCTTCTTCTTCTTCTTCTTCTTCTTCTTCTTCTTCTTCTTCCCCCTCCCCCTCCTTTATATAAGTATGTATGTGTGAACTGTATATCATTGCTGGATAAATATGGAAATGAACTTATGCTAATGCCCAGTGTTAGTGCTCCCCATATCGTAGTTTTACCATTTTATGAGTTTTCCCGCATACATCATGTACTTATGCGGTGACTTACTGTCGTACTTAACTGCATAATATCTACATTATTATCGATGACCAAAAACAAAACCCACTCAGTAAGTCTCCGTAATAGTAGTACAAAAATGACACACACGCACAGGGACTTCAGCGACACAAATCAAAGCGGTTACGAGTGTAACTTCCAGATATCCATGGACACAGTAGCAAGCCGAGTCATATCAAACTCAGTATTGCCTTGATTTTCATATTTCATACAGCTCTACTCATAGCGGGGGGAGGGGGGGGGGCGGGGAGAGTGGGGCGACGGGGGCCGAGGGTGAGGGATGGGATTACCAGCCGCTTGGCACCGCCTGGTGATGCACCAGGATCACAAACAAGAGCCGCCCAGGATAAACACTCACGTACACCATCATCTTTGACTTCTCGTATATCTCGTGTATCGAATTCCATAATTTTGTCACTGCTGTTACACAAGAGTGAGTGAAGTGGCTTTTCATATCTCAGTTAATTACAAAAGCCTCTGCAATCAAGGATTGTATGAGGAATTGATCTTTGAAACCGCATGTTCAAGAAAGTTGACTTCCAAGGAATTCGCAGGGGACCCTGGGCCCGCATTCGTTCATTCATGATATGCTGGTTTGTTATTAATCTAAGTAACTGGTAAAGTTCAAACATTTACAGTGAAACAACATCCCCGTAAGATAGGCGTACAGCTTGAGTCTGTACACTGCACCATCCGGGTGCAAGGCTGCCTACGCTCTGATATCTCACACAGCTTGAGTCTGTACACTGCACCATCCGGGTGCAAGGCTGCCTACGCTCTGATATCTCACACAGCTCGAGTCTGCACACTGCACCATCCGGGTGTAAGGCTGCCTACGCTCTGATATCTCACACAGCTTGAGTCTGTACACTGCACCATCCGGGTGCAAGGCTGCCTACGCTCTGATATCTCACACAGCTCGAGTCTGCACACTGCACCATCCGGGTGTAAGGCTGCCTATGCTCTGATATCTCACACAGCTTGAGTCTGTACACTGCACCATCCGGGTGCAAGGCTGCCTACGCTCTGATATCTCACACAGCTCGAGTCTGCACACTGCACCATCCGGGTGTAAGGCTGCCTACGCTCTGATATCTCACACAGCTTGAGTCTGTACACTGCACCATCCGGGTGCAAGGCTGCCTACGCTCTGATATCTCACACAGCTCGAGTCTGCACACTGCACCATCCGGGTGTAAGGCTGCCTATGCTCTGATATCTCACACAGCTCGAGTCTGCACACTGCACCATCCGGGTGCAAGGCTGCCTAAGGCTGCCTATGCTCTGATATGTCACACAGCTCGAGTCTGCACACTGCACCATCCGGGTGCAAGGCTGCCTAAGGCTGCCTATGCTCTGATATGTCACACAGCTTGAGTCTGTACACTGCACCATCCGGGTGCAAGGCTGCCTACGCTCTGATATCTCACACAGCTCGATGCTGCACACTGCACCATCCGGGTGTAAGGCTGCCTACGCTCTGATATCTCACACAGCTCGAGCCTGCACACTGCACCATCCGGGTGTAAGGCTGCCTATGCTCTGATATCTCACACAGCTCGAGCCTGCACACTGCACCATGCAGGTGTAAGGCTGCCTAAGGCTGCCTACGCTCTATCTCACACAGCTCGAGTCTGCACACTGCACCATCCGGGTGTAAGGCTGCCTAAGGCTGCCTATGCTCTGATATCTTACACAGCTCGAGTCTGCATACTGCACCATCCGGGTGTAAGGCTGCCTAAGGCTGCCTACGCTCTGATATCTCACACAGCTCGAGCCTGCACACTGCACCATCCAGGTGTAAGGCTGCCTAAGGCTGCCTATGCTCTGATATCTCACACAGCTCGAGCCTGCACACTGCACCATTCGGGTGTAAGGCTGCCTAAGGCTGCCTATGCTCTGATATCTTACACAGCTCGAGTCTGCATACTGCACCATCCGGTTGTAATGCTGCCTAAGGCTGCCTATGCTCTGATATTTCACACAGCTCGAGCCTGCACACTGCACCATTCGGGTGTAAGGCTGCCTAAGGCTGCCTATGCTCTGATATCTTACACAGCTCGAGTCTGCATACTGCACCATCCGGGTGTAAGGCTGCCTACGCTCTGATATCTCACACAGCTCGAGCCTGCACACTGAACCATCCAGGTGTAAGGCTGCCTAAGGCTGCCTACGCTCTATCTCACAGAGCTCGAGTCTGCACACTGCACCATCCTGGTGTAAGGCTGCCTAAGGCTGCGTACGCTCTGATATCTCACACAGCTCGAGCCTGCACACTGCACCATTCGGGTGTAAGGCTGCCTAAGGCTGCCTATGCTCTGATATCTTACACAGCTCGAGTCTGCATACTGCACCATCCGGGTGTAAGGCTGCCTAAGGCTGCCTATGCTCTGATATCTCACACAGCTCGAGCCTGCACACTGCATCATCCGGGTGTAAGGCTGCCTAAGGCTGCCTACGCTCTGATATCTCACACAGCTCGAGCCTGCACACTGCACCATCCGGGTGTAAGGCTGCCTATGCTCTGATATCTCACACAGCTCGAGCCTGCACACTGCATCATCCGGGTGTAAGGCTGCCTAAGGCTGCCTACGCTCTGATATCTCACACAGCTCGAGCCTGCACACTGCACCATCCGGGTGTAAGGCTGCCTATGCTCTGATATCTCACACAGCTCGAGTCTGCACACTGCACCATCCAGGTGTAAGGCTGCCTAAGGCTGCCTACGCTCTATCTCACACAGCTCGAGTCTGCACACTGCACCATGCGGGTGTAAGGCTGCCTAAGGCTGCCCACGCTCTGATATCTCACACAGCTCGAGTCTGCACACTGCACCATCCGGGTGTAAGGCTGCCTAAGGCTGCCTACGCTCTGCTATCTCACACAGCTCGAGTCTGCACACTGCACCATCCGGTTGTAAGGCTGCCTACGCTCTCATATCTCACACAGCTCGAGCCTGCACACTGCACCATTCGGGTGTAAGGCTGCCTAAGGCTGCCTATGCTCTATCTCACACAGCTCGAGTCTGCACACTGCACCATCCGGGTGTAAGGCTGCCTAAGGCTGCCTACGCTCTGATATCTCACACAGTTCGAGTCTGCACACTGCACCATCCGGGTGTAAGGCTGCCTAAGGCTGCCTACGCTCTGATATCTCACACAGCTCGAGTCTGCACACTGCACCATCCGGGTGTAAGGCTGCCTACGCTCTGATATCTCGCACAGCTCGAGTCTGTACACTGCACCATCCGGGTGTAAGGCTGCCTACGCTCTGATATCTCGCACAGCTCGAGTCTGTACACTGCACCATCCTCGTGTAAGGCTGCCCATGCTCTGTTATCTCACACAATTAAGCACGTTTTCTTATCTTTTGCTTGAACAAAAATGAAGAGTAGTAACAGCGAAGACATAAAAAAAGGATGGAGCTAGTGAGAGCAAAAACTAACTGAAATCTGATTAGTGTTTTTATTATACAGAAGGCAGTTCCCTAGCATAAGTTACAGAAGCTAATTTAAACCAAAATAAAAATGGAAATTTTATATTACAATTTTCTCTTCATCCCAAGAACAAAGACAGTGCAGTGTCAGCAACGGGTGTCAAAGCTCTCAAAGGGCAGAGAAAAAGATAAATATGTCAATATCCAGCCTGTTATTTTCGGGTGGTCTATCATAGCCAAAGGTTAAAAAAATGAAACGTCAAGCCATTGTGTGCTACCCCTATCCTGCCCCCAACCCCTCCTTCCCCCCCCCCCCCCCTCTCCAACCTCTGAAGTGAACAACAGATTTGCAGGGCGACCTCGGCACTGCCGTATCACAACTGTTGCACGTTTCTCGCGAACCACCCGCCCCCTCCCCTCGCCCCCCCCACCCACATCCCCCAAGCTAGTTCTGAAGAATGCTGCCAATGCAATTTCCGAACAATTTGCAACAAATTCCTCACAGCATTCTGTCTCACAGCAAACATCTAATCATCCAAACAACCATGAGAAAAGAAAAAAGAATTACTGTTAAAACGGGATAGGACAGGTCACGACACCAGAAGTGAGAAGGCCCTTCACGCCAAGCCCCACTGTCGCAGCGCCTAGCTCGAAGATAAACGTTTCAGCTGGGTCCTTGTCTTTTAGTCCCTTTTAATCTACTATGTCACAGCGTGATTCAGTGCAACCTGAATATTGGCAAGTTAAATACCTGAATATTTTCGCCTATACGGCGGTGAAAATGTCTAGTTTTGATCGCTGAAATACCAAAAAAAAAAAAAAAAAAAAAAAAAATGGTACGCGCTACCCTGTTAAAAATGCGTAGCAAAGGTGCGTACTGTCTTTTCAGAAGTGTGTAACAGGAGGTCAAAAGCGCGCACTGCACGCGGAATAATCATACACTGAAAATGTGAGATATGCACGCTTTAAATAAAAAAAAATGTAGCTCTCCACTTATTTCCATCTATTTATTTATTTATTTATTATTGTTTTCACAATTCTGCATTAAGAATGGTTAGGATTGCACATCTGCCCCATTCTGTTAGAACCCTCAAATCAAGTCATTCAATCAAGTAACATAGCTGTACCACAGAGCCACATATTCTATGGGACATGTTGAAAAATTAGTGTGCAATGTGCCTCGAAAAACATCACTATACCGACGGACAAACTGAAGACCAAGAAGCCAGCACTTATAACTGGCAGTTCATCAACCCTTACAGCGGACAGTGCATCAACCCTAAAAACGGACAGTTCCTCAATCCTTATAACGGACAGTGCATCAACCTTTATAACGGACAGTTCATCAACCCTTATAACGGACAGTTCATCAACACTTATAACGGACAGTTCATCAACCCTTATAACGGACAGTTCATCAACCCTTATAACGGACAGTTCATCAACCCTTATAACGGACAGTTCATCAACCCTTATAACGGACAGTTCATCAACCCTTATAACGGACAGTTCATCAACCCTTATAACGGACAGTTCATCAACCCTTATAACGGACAGTTCATCAACCCTTATAACGGACACTTCATCAACCCTTATAACGGACAGTTCATCAACCCTTATAACGGACACTTCATCAACCCTTATAACGGACAGTTCATCAACCCTAAAACGGACAGTTCATCAACCCTTATAACGGACAGTTCATCAACCTTTACAACGGACAGTTCATCAATCTTTATAAGGGACAGTTCATCAATCCTTATAACGGACACTTCATCAACCCTTATAACGGACAGTTCCTCAACCTTGATAACGGACAGTTCATCAACCCTTATAACGGACAGTTCATCAACCCTTATAACGGACAGTTCCTCAACCTTTATAACGGACAGTTCATCAACCCTTATAACGGACAGTTCATCAACCCTTATAACGGACAGTTCCTCAACCTTTATAACGGACAGTTCATCAACCCTTATAACGGACAGTTCCTCAACCTTTATAACGGACAGTTCATCAACCCTTATAACGGACAGTTCATCAATCCTTATAACGGACAGTTCCTCAATCTTTATAACGGACAGTGCATCAACCTTTATAACGGACAGTTCATCAACCCTTATAACGGACAGTTCATCAATCCTTATAACGGACAGTGCATCAACCTTATAACGGACAGTTCATCAACCCTTATAACGGACAGTGCATCAACCTTTATAACGGACAGTTCATCAACCCTTATAACGGACAGTTCATCAACCCTTATAACGGACAGTGCATCAACCTTTATAACGGACAGTTCATCAACCCTTATAACGGACAGTTCATCAACCCTTATAACGGACAGTGCATCAACCTTTATAACGGACACTTCATCAACCCTTATAACGGACACTTCATCAACCCTTATAACGGACAGTGCATCAACCTTTATAACGGACAGTTCATCAACCTTAAAACGGACAGTTCATCAACCCTTATAACGGACAGTTCATCAACCCTTATAACGGCCAGGTCATCAATCCTTATAACGGACAGTTCATCAATCCTTATAACGGACAGTTCATCAACCCTTATAACGGACAGTTCCTCACAACTCTTATAACGGACAGTTCATCAACCCTTATGACGCACAGTTCATCGACCCTTATAACGGACAGTTCATCAACCCTTATAACGGACAGTTTATCAACCTTTATAACGGACAGTTCATCAACCCTTATAACGGACAGTTCATCAACCCTTATAACGGACAGTTCCTCAACCCTTATAACCGGCAGTTCAATAACCCTTATAACGGACAGTTCGTCAACCCTTATAACCGGCAGTTCAATATACCTTATAACGGACAGTTCATCAACCCTTATAACGGCCAGCTCATCAACCCTTAAAACGGACAGTTCATCAACCGGAGTAGCGTCTTTCTTCTCTCATTGGCGGACGTATTTCCTGGCTGGTCGAATCTGACCAGAAAGTACGCCAACTGATACTGTCATTATTTTGGCTTAAATCACGGCCAAATAAAAGAAACAATGAATGAATTCCAAGAACTATGGTTGCTGCCTTACACACGCACACACACCCGCACACAAAAACCAAAAACAAAACAAATATATAATGGTTAATTTCAAAGCCAAATTGGGCTATCAAGATGGCAAAAAGGCAAACTCTCATCTCCGTTTCGTTTTTATCCAATATAATGTTGAGGGCGCTGACCTCATCTGGTACAAAACGCTATAGCCACGGAAACACAAGATATAATACGAAAGGTTTTTTTTTTTTTAATTTATTTGATGAGTCTTCGAGCAGCAAGAAAAAAAACAAAAAACAAGTCATTACTCCGCCTCCCCCTCCCTCCGCCCCCCACCTCCGCTCTCTCTCTCTCTCGCCACAATCCTCAAACAAACCAATCTTACGTCCATCTTCTATCGTCAAAGTTAGCAATACACATACACACTTATAACGGCAACCATCTCCCCTCGCTTGCCCTCATCTCCCCTGGGAACTCTATATATTTCAGGGTTCGCGTTGGCGGGGTTTTTGTCCACTTTTTGGGCATTTTTTGCGAAACGATTCACTTTTTGCGGAACCCACCGAGTTTTTCTGGACCCAACTGAGTCACACTTTCCTTTTTTGAATCACTTTAATGAGAACCCTGCGCGAACCCTGATATTTGCATATGAAATGTACATGAACCGTATATATGAACTGTATCTATGACATGTACATGAACTATACATGTTATACAAACTGTAGATTAACTGTGTATGAACTGTACATTTGCTGCATATGAACTGTATATGAACTATATATGAACTGTATATAACCTCATATCAATTGTACAGGAACTATATATGGACTGCATACATGGCCTGTAGATGAACTGTATAAGATGTATGAACTGTACATGAAGTGGCACTTACTCTGCACAGCTGCTGAACATATCTTTTGAGGCTGAGTTTTGGGCCATAAGATCCTTGACTTCTGTGACTAGATCGACATTGATTAAACTGACACAAGACGAACCCTGTAAAGCATCAGTTACATTCTACATCAACATCAAAACTTGGAAAAAGAATCAAACAGACTCCTCTTGACATTTAAATTTTACAACTTTTATCAAACAGAATTTAATATGAAAACAGACGTCAAGAGCCACTTAAACATTTACTCAGAAGTGCTGTCAGAATCGTACACACATTTTATGGTCTCTGCTTCTACTTCACATTATATTGCAACAATTTTATTTCTACTATGAAGTGTACTCATAAACACCATCGACTACCCACGGCCTCGTTCCAACTTCATTTTCACTTCACCTGGAGAGCAGCTCCAGTTTTTCACTGATGGAAGTTTCACTTATAATTTTTATCCGGCATTTTGAAGCATTGTTTTATATGAACAACAGCATTTTTTTTTCTGTGACCAGAACCCTTATTTTGAACGATATTCAGTTTGAGAAGAATCTTACGTCAACTTTAAGAAATTTTTCATAGATTTCTTGCGCCGACCGGGACCGCTTGTCATCCTCTGTAATTTCATATACACTCTGAAAACAAAATAATACTTGTGGTTAAGCATCTGCATATTATCAAAGTTTGGGGATGTGTTTGCCAGTGTGCGAATCCGTACGCCTAAATCAGTATGCCACCGTGTGCGAATGTGTACGCCCAAAGTAGTACACGGCCAGTGTGGAATGTATACTCTTAAAGTGGTACGTTAAGGATAAAGTTGCTGCCTTTCTATTTAAACACCTAAACAGACATTCTATCGAATAATCAGATTTATAGATTCCTCAAATACGCCAAACACCTAAACAGACATTCTATCGAATAATCAGATTTATAGATTCCTCAAATACGCCAATGTAATGGTTCATGAGAATCTGTCATTACATCGCACCAACTCGCCAAACATATCAAAGAGTAAACAAACGTCATCAAAGCGAGTTCTTCTCTCTTAAAAATATATAAAAGGCAAACACAATTTGCCAGTCCACTGCTGTCCACACATGTTCAAACTGCAGCCATGTATAACCAAGCGGCAAAGACTGAGAGACAGAGGCCCACTGGCGACACCCAAAACTAGAGCAGTGTGCATAGCCCACATATTCCCCCCCCCCCCCCCCCCATCAGTTAAATATGGCCATCAATAGTCAATCAAGAGCTGAAAGTCCAGTTGGTGCATTTTCCTTGGACGAATCTGGCCCATTTACAATACCGTTTGTTCCCATAGAAGCTACATACCAAGTTTCATTAAAATCCTTGTAGGAGTTTTTAAGTTATCGTGTTAACAAACTCTTGATGACAGACCGACCGACAGAGACCGACACGCCGTCGATCGCATATATTCCCTGTTGGGAATAAATAAATTTTGAAATAAATATTGTTAAAGAAACAAGGCCGTCATGTGGACACTGCCATAAGGGTGCATTAAAACAAACCCGCATGACAAACCTGGTGGCATAATATCATAGTGTTTAGTTGAAGGATTTCAAAACAGCAAACTAACACTGTCTGGAATAGCGTTTAATTTGCAATGATTGTCTACAAATTACTTATCACGAGCGTTCCAGGTTAAAAAAAAAGTTAATTACGAAAATTGGACCCACCAGATAGCTGTAGGTCTTTCTATAATGCCTGTTACTCGACAAAGTAATTTTTAACATAACAGTCTGGAGACATTTCCATTAAAATATACGAAAAACTCATTAAACAACAACCATTTTAATCACTTCAGAGTAATAGTAAATAAATATGTTCCCTATTTCAATAATAGCAAAAAATTAAAAACATCAAAATTTCGACCAATCAATCCCGGTATCACCTAGTCTACAGTGGCCTGCATGTTTCGAATTGAAAGAACAGGACGAGAAGAAGCATTTTATCTCGTGCATAAGCACAGCCGACAGATTTCGATAAATGGCGCCCCTCGAGCCAACAGACAGATGGAGGGAGGAAAAACACATTGATTCAGTAGTTTAAGTTTTTGTCATAAAAAAGCTGTTTAAAGGACTCTTTCTGAGAATAGATATTATAGCAAACAAAGAATATGAAATTTTAACTTGACAAAAACTGTCCACAGACATTGTGACCAACCATTGTGACCAGACACCGTGACCAGACATCGTGACCAGCCGCTGTGACCCGCCACTGTGACCACACATCGTGACCAGCCACTGTGACCAGCCATTGTGACCAGACATCGTGACCAGCCACGGTGACCAGACATCGTGACCAGCCACTGCCATCATACATTGTGACCAGCCACTGTGACCAGACATCGTGACCAACTACTGCGACCAGACATTGTGACCGGCCACTGTGACCAGACATCGTGACCAGTCACTGTGACCAGACACAGTGACCAGACATCGTGACCAGTCACTGTGACCAACCACAGTGACCTGACATCGTGACCAGCCACTGTGACCGGCCACTCTGACAAGACACTGTGACCACACATCGTGACCGGCCACTGTGAGGTGCCACTCTGACCAGACCCTGCGACCAGACATCAAGACCAGCCACTGTGACCAGGAACTGTGACCAGACACAGTGACCAGACATCGTGACCAGCCACTGTGACCAGACAATTTCAGTGTCTTCTTCTCTACCTCGGAAACAGATCTGTTAAGTTTCAAAGCGATACAAATCATCATTTTGTAAAAAAAAAAATGTGTACGATTTCCATAAACATCAGGACCCAAAACGATTCGGTCACGTAGATGATTTACCTGAATATGGTCCTTGTTAAATTTGAAAGGCTTTGGATCAAACCATTTCGATATCTATTGGGTTTCAGAATCGATATGTGAAAAAATGTCCAAAATCGAGGTCTAAAAATGTCATTACGCCGACTGTTGCCAGGTCGTGGGTAGTAATTGGGGCATCCACTCTGCGTTAAAAAGCGATCCCACAAAAAGCCCAGGAGAAGAAAGAGTATTGAAAATAATAAAAAAAAAAAACTCCTTGTCACAAATGCGCCAATTTCTGGCGCCTCGCCAGAAAGTAATAGCCTGGTAGCTGACCACTAGCGAAACATTTGTGTGCAATATGAAACCAACCTAAGCAAACCAAGTCCCCTACCGTGTCTGTTCTAGAACATTGAGAAAATCTGTAGTAAAGTCCAGCTGGGTCACTGTCTTTGGGCTGACCTGGCTCATATACAATACCGACCCTTATTAGCACCCATACTACCTATATTTAAAATATTTCAACATTCGATCAAGAAATATAGGCATGAGCGTGTTAACAAAAAAGCGTCGACGGACAGACAGACAGACCCTGAAATGAAAGTCCCCTGCTCCACCCAACGCGACGGCGGGGGATTAACCAAAGGAGTTGCACACAACTTGCGAAAGTCTGCTTAACCTACACACGTACACACTCGCATACATACGGATGACAGAGAAGCCCACCATGGCTCATACTAGACCAGCTCGGCATAGTCGGCTGGTCTAGAAACATGCTGCAAAGCATCTTTCATTAGTGTATAATACCACTATAATTGAAGCTGTGCCATTTTTGTCATATAATTGAGATAGCAATTTTCTTTTTTTTTTGCAAAAAGCCTTGTTTGAAATAAAAGTAGGAGTTGCAATTTCTCGATTCCAATAAAAGCCAACAAACTTTTTTTGCCTTTATGCGGAGAAAATGACAGAATGTAGAATATATACTTACAACATAATCTAAGAATTCTAATAATTTACTAAGGTCTGTCCGTGAGTGACAAAATTGCCTAAATAACTCTCTGCCGATTGGTTGTTGCTCTACGAGGTATTTGTACGTCAACGCTGAAACAGATGAAAAAAAAGAAACTACCGTTGTCAGCCCATAGATATATACATCCTGCAAATAATTACGGTATGAACTGTACACAAAACTAACGCAGTAGCAGCACTTTGAAAAGACCCTGCAAATAATGACGGTATGAACTGTACACAAAAGTAACGCAGTAGTGGCACTTGGAAAACCCCCTGCATATAATTACGGTATGAACTGTACACAAAACTAACACAGTAGCAGCACTTTGAAAACACCCTGTAAGTAATTACGGTATGAACTGTACACAAAACTAACGCAGTAGAAGCACTTTGAGAACATTCTGCAAATAATTACGGTATGAACTGTACACAAAACTAACGCAGTAGCAGCACTCTGAAAACACCCTGCAAATAATTACGGTATGAACTGTACACAAAACTAACGCAGTACGGCACTTTGAAAACATCCTGCAAATAATTACGGTATGAACTGTACACAAAACTAACGCAGTACGGCACTTTGAAAACATCCTGCAAATGATGACGGTATGAACTGTATACAAAACTAACGCAGTAGCAGCACTTTGTGAACACCCTGTAAATAATTATGGTATGAACTGTACACAAAACTAACGCAGTGGCAGCACTTTGAGAACACCCTGTAAATAATTACGGTATGAACTGTACACAAAACTAACGCAGTAGCAGCACTTTGAAAACACCCTGCAAATAATTACGGTATGAACTGTACACAAAACTAACGCAGTAGTGGCACTTTGAAAACACCCTGCAAATAATTACGATATGAACTGTACACAAAACTAACGCAGTAACAGCACTTTGAAAAGACCCTGCAAATAATTACGATATGAACTGTACACAAAACTAACGCAGTAGCAGCACTTTGAGAACGTCCTGCAAATAATTACGGTATGAACTGAACACAAAACTAACGCAGTAGCAGCACTTTGAGAACGTCCTGCAAATAATTACGGTATGAACTCTACACAAAACAAAAGCAGTAATAGCATTTTGAAAAAGTCCTGCAAATGAAACAAACGACCACTCGTGAAAAAAAAAGATCCTGAAAATTTCAGTCAGCATTTCTCACATTAAATCGAAGCGTTAATAATAATAATTGCAACACTTTGTTCACATTTCTATGGACAGTATACTTTGACAGCTTTGATGCTTTACTTTCGGGTTTGCAGACGCCAGGGATCATGTATTATTTGTTTGTTTCATACAGACCACAACTCATCATCTATCCCTGTTTAGTCTCAGCCCTTATGAACCTGCAAAAAACAGATCGAGACATTTTCTGAAGAGGAAACAGGAGAGAAGTTTTTCTGAAGAGAAATCAGGAGAGAAGTGTGATAGTCTTGTCTTCAGCTCGTGCCGTGAGTCTGTTATGAAATATGAACCCCCCCCCCCCCCCCCTCATTTAAAGAAAAAAAAATATAGAACAACACAGACGTTCGAATTTCACTTTTTTTTCATATCAACTGACTCGCCCAATCCGCTGGCGACTCTTATCATCAACATCCAGCAACGCACTAACAGGCTGCTTCAGGCTCAAGTTGCCACGAGAGACGAGAGAGAGAGAGAGAGAGAGAGAGAGAGAGAGAGAGAGAGAGAGAGAGAGAGAGAGAGAGAGAGAGAGAGAGAGAGAAAACCCCCTTTTGTTGGATAACGCTTGAATGCGTCCGACCTGGCCTACATTCTGCCTGAGATTTTACTCCGCCTTTACAACTGGTCCACAAGATCCAGCTTGTGGGCAACAAGGAGTACAAAATTCCTTTCTTACTTTTTTTTATTTATTTATTTTTTTTGGTGCCGTTCTAAGTTTCACTTGTGAGAACAGAAGGGACTGATATAGTCAATCTTCTTTTAGCCATATGCCGTTTTAATCGATATTTATTTACCGTTTTAATTTCAGACTTTCAGAAGCCATGGCGGGTTTAAGTGCGTATTACTGCGCTAGATCCCACTCGAACAATTGGTGAGTGATCTTTCCGGTTAAGTGGCCGCAATTTGTAGCCAAACATACTCGCATTGCCTTATCATTTTACCACAACTAAAAATAGAATATATATACTCTGAGCAGTAGGTACCCTATAGGTACCCTATAGGTACCCTATAGATCGCATAGGTACCCTATAGATCGCATAGTTAAGTCCCGCCAATGAAATACATTACCGATAAACTAAAACCACGAGGTGGAGAGTGGCAGAGTCACCCGTCCAGCTCCCCCCACCCCCCCCCCCACCATCCACCATCCCTATAACCCCTCAACAGATGCCCACCAAAACCACCAACATCTGAGATATCTTCACGGACGCAGATATATCGGCGGGGCAACATATCACAGTTCAGTGAAGACAGCCATCTTGTTCGACGTGTATTATTTGACTATTTTAAATCATAAACTCTTCTATTTTTTTTTTTAGCTTAAGGCAGGTTGCCAAAAGAAACTTCACGATAATAAATAACTTACTTTTCCTTTTTTTATTACACTTATGATAACCTGGGGCGAATGTCGAGTCCAAAAGTGGAACGCTGATAGACAACAATCATATCAGAAATGCTCAGATACGAGGAAAGCAAATGACGGTATTAATGGCTGAATTCTGACAAGAAAATTCCAAACTAGGATAACATAATGGCTGGCTGCTATTAATAATAGATGGCAATTTGTGACCTGAATTCATTAGGGGGGGGGGGGGCCACAGCAATGCCCAACCTTCAGCAGCTACATGCTGATCCGAAGTGATGAGCCTATATCATATGTATTATCATTAGTGTATCGTCAATCACAAACCCCTATACGTCACGCACCATCATCAAAGGAAATATTCCTCCTTTTTTTTCTCTCAATACTTCAAAAAAAAAAAACTTTCTGTCAATTTTGCGTGATGTTGTGATTCGCAGTTAATAGCCTTTCGAAATTTAATAACGCAGGATATCTCAATTTTGTGGGTACTCCTTTCAAATCTCTTGTTGTGAAACGCTCACCCGTCCATGTGTTGTGTCACCCGTATCGGTGGAGTGTCACCCGTGCCGGTGAAGTGTCACCCGTAACGGTGGAGTGTCAACCGTCCCTGTGAAGTGTCGCCCGTCCGTATGTCGTGTCATCCTTACCGGTGGAGTGTCCCCCGTCCCTGTGTAGTGTCAACTGTCCCCGCGAAGTGTCACCTGTCCATGTGCAGTGCCAACAGTTACTGTGAAGTGTCACCCGTCCCTGCGAAGTGTCACCCGTCGCTGTGAAGTGTCACCTGTAACGGTGGAGTGTCACTCGTCCCTGTGAAGTGTCACCCGTCCCTGTGAAGCGTCAACTGTAACGGTGGAGTGTCACTCGTCCCTGTGAAGTGTCACCCGTCCCTGCGAAGTGTCACCCGTCCATGCGAAGTGTCACGCGTCCCTGTGAAGTGTTCCTGTCTATGTGATACATCACCCATCCCTGTGACGTGTCATTCGTCCCCGTGAAGTGTTCCTCGTCTCTGTGAAGTGTCACCCGTCCCTGTGAAGTGTCACATGTAACGGTGGAGTGTCACTCGTCCCTGTGAAGTGTCACCCGTCCCTGTGAAGTGTCACCTGTAACGGTGGAGTGTCACTCGTCCCTGTGAAGTGTCACCCGTCCCTGCGAAGTGTCACCCGTCCATGCGAAGTGTCACGCGTCCCTGTGAAGTGTTCCTGTCTATGTGATACATCACCCATCCCTGTGACGTGTCATTCGTCCCCGTGAAGTGTTCCTCGTCTCTGTGAAGTGTCACCCGTCCCTGTGAAGTGTCACCTGTAACGTTGGAGTGTCACCCGTCCCTGTGAAGTGTCACCCGTCCCTGCGTAGTGTCACCCGTCCCTGTGTAGTGTCATCCGTACGGTGGAGTGTCACTGGTCCCTGTAAAGTGTCAACCGTCCCTGCTTAGTGTCCCCCGTCCCTGCGTAGTGTCACCCGTCCCTGTGTAGTGTCACCCGTACCGGCGGAGTGTCACTGGTCCCTGTAAAGTGTCACCTGTCCCTGTGTAGTTTCACCCGTACCGGTGGGGTGTCAACCGTGCCTGTGACGTGTCACCTGTCCCTGTGAAAGAGTCCTGTTGGTTATAAAATTTGAGTAAAATCGCGGGTGGCTAATGACCATCCCTCTCACCATCGTGAATATCTTGATCTTCTCCACCAGTGTGTTGAACTTTTAACTTTCCCGAACGCAGCACCTTAGCTGCGAGTTTCAGTCTCCCACATGTCAATTATAAACCTGTCGTGGAGCGAGATTGAGACTCCTTCATCCCTTCTCCATGCGACAGGCAGAGGCATAAGCCATACAATAAGTAAATCAAAGTCTGTCCAGTCGAGATGACAGACAGACAGACAGACAGGACAATGGACCTACCCGATCGTGTATTTACACCCCGTAATCGCACGTGCTAACTGCAATGACAATTCTGTACTACTGCATTGGCTTCCACACAATGGACTGTATTTAACTATTGTGAGATCAAATGTCTTCCATGCTCGTACCTACCAATGGAGGAATTCCCAAGAGTTCTCTTAAATACAGGACATAACACCACCGCAAACTAAGTATCACTTTGGCCAATTTTGACACTGATACACGCTGAGGACATGTTATTCACGACTGCATTCCCCCCCCCCCCCCACTCCTTGTGGGCGCAAAGAGCGTCACCAGAGAAAAAAAAAGTATAACGCCAGTGTAACATGTCACCTAATTAGCGGGAACTAGAACGACTAGGGCACCAGTCTTCGACATGCATCATTATCCTGGCTTTACAGCTCTGTGTTTCTAAATGCCTATTTGCATGTAAAGCATCACAGGTGATGGTGTTTTCATTGTTACGAAGCGAACCTTGTTACCACCATGGGTAGGAAATGCACCAAAGCTTTCCACATCCTCATTTTTCTTGTAAATACACTGCAATATTTACACTTATCAAACTTATGGTTACGTATTAACTTCTTGAAGTATCCATTCTCTCTTTTTTTTGTCTTTCTATTATTATTATTATTATTATTATTATTATTATTATTATTATTATTATTATTATTATTATTATTATTATTATTTTTATTATTTTATTTATTTATTTTTATTACTATATTTTTACCTGAAAAAAAAACTCACACTTGACGATATGACATTACACTCATTTTTTTAGGCTAATTCTAAAAGGAAGCCTGAAAATAAACACCTAATGACTTCTGTGATGCGATATGCCTTATATTTGAGGGCTTCACAGCGTGACTCCGAGCAGCAGCCCTTTTCCCGCAGCTATCCCGAGCCGCTCCGAGCAGCAGCCCTTTTTCCTCAGCTATCCCGAGCCGCTCCGAGCAGCAGCCCCTTTTCCGCAGCTATCCCGAGCCGCTCCGAGCAGCAGCCCCTTTTCCGCAGCTATCCCGAGCCGCTCCGAGCAGCAGCCATTTTTCCGCAGCTATCCCGAGCTGCTCCGAGCAGCAGCCATTTTTCCGCAGCTATCCCGAGCTGCTCCGAGCAGCATACCTTTTTTCCGCTGCCGCTCCCACCGAATTACAATTCATAAATCACTGATACTTTTCGAGGACAACGGGTCTTCGCGTGAGCGAGGGGAGGGGTGGGGGGGGGGGGGGGTGGGGTTGACGGGTATGACAAAGAATCAAATTCCTAATATATTTCAACTGCTTCAAACTTCTGGTGATCTCTTTAAACAGCACACTCACCCCATTACAGAGCGGGGTATTTCTCAACTTCTTTGCACGCTGATAGCTTTTCTTTCTTTTGACGTTTTTTTTTTTTCTTTCTTCTCTCATGTTTACAACTAGTACAAGTACAGGATACTGCGCGTTATGTTCTGCGCTGACTTGGCCTCTGGGATAGCTATCACTCGCTCCAGAATTTAAAAAACACGCCTTGCGCAAATTGAAGGAGTTGAGAGCAGCTATTAGATCCTGCTGAATCGCTAAAAATGGCAGTCCTCTTAATCGTTATACAAGCAATAAAGAAGGTTTTTCTGCAGAGGTAATCCAAAGCCAGTCGAAGCGAGCAGAAATGGCTCCGAAAAAAGCTCCGAATTCACCTGTCTAGAAAAGATGTCTTGCGGTATCCCGAAAAAGCTCCGAATTCACCGGTCTAGATAAGAAATGGCTCCGAAAAAGCTCCGAATTCACCTGTCTAGAAAAGATGTCTTGCGGTATCCCGAAAAAGCTCAGAATTCACCGGTCTAGAAAAGAAATGGCTCCGAAAAAGCTCCGGATGCACCTGTCTAGAAAAGATATCTTGCGGTATCCCGAAAAAGCTCCGAATTCACCGGTCTAGAAATTAAATGGCTCCGAAAAAGCTCCGAATTCACCGGTCTAGAAAAGAAATGGCTCCGAAAAAGCTCCGAATTCACCTGTCTAGAAAAGAGGTCTTGCGGTATCCCGAAAAAGCTCCGAATTCACCGGTCTAGAAAAGAAATGGCTCTGAAGAAGCTCCGAATTCACCTCTCTAGAAAAGATGTCCTGCGGTATCCCGAAAAAGCTCCGAATTTACCGGTCTAGAAACGGATTTCTAACGGTATACCTTCTACGGCTTAAAAAAAAAACACTTTTAAATCTATAAAACATGTGCACAATTTTTTATGAAACCCACAAATTACGAGGGTAAAAATATGAAAGATGAAGACAAAAAAAATGCAATATAAATGCCAAAAGGGTTAAGCATAAAAGACTAATAGGAAGACGTTGCCATATGGAAAACAGTGACAAAGCAACAAGCGTGAAATCTGCGAGCACAATAAGGCAAGAACGCTGGCCAAATTGTAATATGGATGAGCATGAAAGCTGTAAAAAGAGACAGAGCAGTGACTCAGATTAAACAGCCATTCAAAGGAAAAGAGGAAAGGCGACGCCAGCCTGTCTGCAGTGCCGCCGCCGTGCGGTCGTGCCGGGGGGCGGTCGTTTGTGCAGTGCCGCCGCCGTGGTATATGCGGTCCTGCCGGAGGGGGGGCGGTCGTTTGTGCAGTGCCGCCGCCGTGGTATATGCGGTCCTGCCGGGGGGGGCGGTCGTTTGCGCAGTGCCGCCGCCGTGGTATATGCGGTCCTGCCGGGGGGGGGGGGGGCGGTCGTTTGTGCAGTGCCGCCGCCGTGGTATATACGGTCCTGCCGGGGGGCGGTCGTTTGTGCAGTGCCGCCGCCGTGGTATATGCGGTCCTGCCGAGGGGTGGTCGGCTGTGCAGTGCCGCCGCCGTGGTATATGCGGTCCTGCCGGGGTGGGGGGGGGGGGCGGTCGTTTCTGCAGTGCCGCCGCCGTGGTATATGCGATCCCGTGCCGCGGCGCGGTCGTTTGTGCAGTGCCGCCGCCGTGCGGTCCTGCCGGGGGGTGGTCGTTTGTGCAGTGCCGCCGCCGTGGTATATGCGGTCCTTCCGGGGCGCGGTCGTTTGTGCAGTGCCGCCGCCGTGGCATATGCGGTCCTGCCGGGGCGCGGTCGTTTGTGCAGTGCCGCCGCCGTGCGGTCCTGCCGGGGGGGGTCGTTTGTGCAGTGCCGCCGCCGTGGTATATGTGGTCCTGCCGGGGCGCGGTCGTTTGTGCAGTGCCGCCGCCGTGGCATATGCGGTCCTGCCGGGGCGCGGTCGTTTGTGCAGTGCCGCCGCCGTGCGGTCCTGCCGGGGGGGTGGTCGTTTGTGCAGTGCCGCCGTGCTATATGCGGTCCTGGCGGGAGGGGCGCGGTCGTTTGTGCAGTGCCGCCGCCATGGTATATGCGGTCCTGCCGGGGGGTGGTCGTTTGTGCAGTGCCGCCGCCGTGGTATATACGGTCCTGGCGGGGCGCGGTCGCTTGTGCAGTGCCGCCGCCGTGGTATATGCGGTCCCGTGCCGCGGCGCGGTCGTTTGTGCAGTGCCGCCGCCATTGTTTGTGCAGTTCCCCACTCCCCCCCCCCCCCCGCCCCCTCCCCTCCCCAACCATCGCCTGTGTAGTCCCTTCGCTACCGTATGTGCGGCTCACTGCAATGGTATGTGCAGTCATCCATCGTCAGTTTTTTACAATCAAGCCCCCAGGGTTTGCACTGTCCCTACAGCCACTGTTTGTAGTCTCTATGCAATCTCCGATGGGCAACCCGGAAATAGACAGCAGATTCTAGCGGAATAAATACGTGTAGATACTCACTTCCGCCCTCGTGTGTATCATAAAAAGGCAGAACAGCTTTCTCCTTCTGTTTGTGGTTCAACAAGCACCTGCTTTCCTAAAAGCGGTGGCCAGTGAATTAGCGACAGAGCACGCCATGCAATTTACTGAAAGCCACTGCCATTTTTATCCCATCATTTTTTTTTTTTCATACCAAAATGTGCAATTAATTAAAAAACCGGAGTGTGTTTCTTTGATATTTACTGCGTTTGTGGTTAAATAAATAGTATGTCTTCATTATAAAAGCCAGCTTGTCTGTGACAAGGAAACAACAGCATGACTTGGCCGCACTTTGCCCGCGTGACTCGGCGACAGGTGCTCTAACCCACTGCATTCGCTTAGCTTAAGCATTCGGAGCAAACGTCAATTCCGCGTCTACCACCCCGAGCTGGATTCGAACTGGAGACCCTTAACCAACTGAGCTAACCGTTACCCCATCATAAATACGTGTAGATACTCACTTCCGCCCTCGTGTGTATCATAAAAAGGCAGAACAGCTTTCTCCTTCTTTTTGTGGTTCAACAAGCACCTGCTTTCCTAAAAGCGGTGTCCAGTGAATTAGCGACAGAGCACGCCATGCAATTTACTGAAAGCCACTGCCATTTTTATCCCATCATTTTTTTTTTCATACCAAAATGTGCAATTAGTTAAAAAACCGGAGTGTGTTTCTTTGATATTTACTGCGTTTGTGGTTAAATAAATAGTATGTCTTCATTATAAAAGCCAGCTTGTCTGTGACAAGGAAACAACAGCATGACTTGGCCGCACTTTGCCCGCGTGACTCGGCGACAGGTGCTCTAACCCACTGCATTCGCTTAGCTTAAGCATTCGGAGCAAACGTCAATTCCGCGTCTACCACCCCGAGCTGGATTCGAACTGGAGACCCTTAACCAACTGAGCTAACCGTTACCCCATCTACATTTACAACTTAAATTAGATAAATTTTTGAGGATGAAGTGAGCTGTATCATTCATAGGCTGCAAGTTATTCTTGACTCCCCACACCATCAGAACACGGTTTAGGCTTCAACAGTCTCACAAGCAGTTTTCGTAATTTACCATTTACCAAAAAATAAATTTTACGTTTATAGTTATTAGGGTTGCACACCGGCCGTGAAATAAAACCGGTTTTAAAAAAAAAACCGCGGTATAAACCGGTTTTATTACCCATATCAAAAACTTTAAGAACTACCCAATAATTATATATTGTTGTGCTTCAGATTTTTTTTAACATACACAATAGTTAATAATGAGTGCAGGATAAACGATGCAACAAGCAATCAATTGAAAACCGAACTGTTTACTCTATAACAACAATCTGTAAATATATGTACTTAATATTATACAGAAAATGGTGTGTAAAATGGCCTGTTTTGTTAATAAAAATTTAATATGAAGGTATAATGGCTACGTGTGTGTGTAAAAGTAAACAGCAAAGGACGATATTTTTACAGATAAAAAAAACGAAAAAAAAACGGTTTTTCAAAATGAAAATCGAACCTAGACAAAAAACAACAAAAAACTGCGGTACACCGGATAACCGGTAAAACCGGGCAAAACTAACAGTTAAACATTTTCTGCGTAGCCAAGTCGCACTGGGTAGCGAAATCGGTATTGTTAGCTATGCAAATATCCAACATGCCCCCCCCCCCACCTTCACCTCAATCCTGCCCGAAAGCAGGAGCCATCACTCCATAAAAATGACAACCCTGAGCAAAGTTATAGTGGCCCTTTTTTTTTTTATTCGCGGCGTGATATGTTATGCACGACAACACGGTTTTTTTTATGGGTACGAGCTATGATTTACCAGCAGTAGACTTCAGGCAAACACTCCGCCTAATTAGTCTCGTTTGTACGTGCACTTAAATGAAAAACTCCACGTCTAGCAGGCTGCTCCCGTTTCTCTGGCTAAAAGCTTCACAAAAAAAAAAAAAAAAAAAAAAAAAAAACATCAGCTGTAGCGGTTTCTAAATTGCGCTAAAAATTGGGTCAGGCCAGGTTTCCCTTGACTATCGCAACTCAAAAAAAAGCATTTGCCATTGATTGATATTTGAAGGTTGCAATTCACAATTTCATCCCAATGACGCAAAACGGGGGAAGCAATTTACTTGAAAGTCGGCAGATCTTGGGAGGTGCGAATATTTCGTGGGGGGGGGGCGGGGGGCTACTCTATCAGTTATTTTACATGGCGTGAGAAGTAAAGTCAACTGAGATAAGCTCTCCTGGCATTCTGTTACACTTTCTCACATGCTAGTTGGCGCGAACCTTATCATGGGGGAAAAAAATAAATAAAAATACTACTTCATTCAGGATGCGGGAAGGTTCAACAAACGAACATCAACTTAACAAGTTTGAGGAACAGGCAGTACTCGTGAAATCACTTGGCTAATGGATTTAGTTAACTGTACAGTTAACTTTTGTGAATACAGTCACTAGAAGTAGTCAACGGAGCAGTGAATGAACGGAATCACTTAACTGTACAGTTAACTTTCGTCAATACAGTTACTGGAAGTGGCTAATGGAGCAATTAACGGAATCGGTTAACTGTACAGGTAACTTTTGTCAATACAGTTACTGGAAGTGGCTAATGGAGCAATTAACGGAATCGGTTAACTGTGCAGTTAACGGTTGTGAATACGGCCACTGGAAGTGGTTAATGAAGAAGGTCACGGAATCAATTAACTGCACAGTTAACCTATGTGAATACGGCCCCTGAAAGTGCTATGTCTTACAGAAGTCATACGCAGGGCATCCCGAGTAAAAATATGTAAAATACACATCACCTCCACATAGGGGTGGCGATATTTATCGATACAGCGATATATCGCGATACTTATTTTCACGATACGTATCGCGATACAAATTTTGAAATATCGATATTTTTCGATATTTTCTACTGCGTCTTCAATTCAAGATATGCAGGAATTTTCCAGTCAATTGCTAGCGTGTGATACTTCTTATGCTGCTGTTCGTCATTTGACACATTATTCTTTTGATTTTCGTTTGATATGATATTTTCACTATACATATTTACACACTTTTGTAGTAACGTATAATATATCTGCAATGGAATTATTGTCAGTGATGACAGTCGAAACCATAATTAACAAGTATGCCAATGAAACTGACTAAGTTCATTTAAGGCATTTAAGATCACTGAGACCTTACTTGAAGACCTCTCCTTTTCACTGCTCGATAAAACATATACCTAGATACACAATTTTTCAATATATTTTCTTCCATTGTACAAGGTTTCATTAGACTGCACCAAGTAGTACGGTATGTCTAGCGCGGAATAGCTAAGTCACATTTTTTAAGAAATGGTGATTTTGAGCAAGTCTTTCGGAGACATTTTTGCGGCTTGATAAAACCGATATCCAGATTCAAAACCCCAAAACTATTCTTCCACTGTGCAAGTTGAGTTCTCCCACTAGCATGGGAGATCGAGCACGGAATGTCTCAGTCAGTGTTTTTTTTTTTTTTTTTTTCAATTGTCATTTTTGACCAAGTCCTACGGGCACATCTTTCGCCGTTCGATACCCAAGTACACAACTTCAATACATAGTTTTCAAGGTTTCGTTTGATTCCCCGAGAAGCATTGGAAATAGAAAAATTTCAAACAGAAAAGACCCCGATCCGCGCGGCTAAAAAGTAATTGCAAACACGCTTTTCCTATTCTGTTATAACCCCATTTATACATATCTAATCAATGGACTATGTAAGTGTTGAAATGTGTGTTAAAAAAAGCCATGGGATAGTTACATTTTTTACTTTTAAATAATTTAAAATATCGCGATATGTATCGCGATATATTACCAATATCGCGATGCGTATCGCGATACAGAATTCGCCGCGATACCCAACCCTACCTCCACACATTCTCCACGACACAACTTGTACGCACAGTATTATATTACAAACTGTCAATCTCAACACAAGGTATCTCATGTCCTTCCCCCCCCACCCCCCATCCTGTACATTTTTTGTTCACCTCAATTCAATGCCATTATGCTGTGATCATGCCGTCAATTAATTTCAGAGGTGCTGAGGCATCATATATTAATGTTCTTGATCGTTTGAAACACACAATTCAACGATACGCATCAAAAGACTGCAATTTAAACTAGAGCAGGGTGCATAGCCCACATATTCCCCACAGCCCCCCCCCCCCACCCACCCCCACATATCAGTTAAACACGGCCATCAATAGTCAATCAAGAGCCGAAATTTTCCAAGTCCAGCTGGTCCATTTTCCTTGGACGAACCTGGCCCATTTACACTACCGATCTGTGTTTGTTCCCATAGCAGCTACAAACGAAGTTTCATTAAAATCCTTGCAGCATTTTTTAAGTTATCGTGTTAACAAGCTCTTGATGACAGACCGACAGACCGACACGCGGTCGATGGCATATATTCCCCCCTGTGGGGAATAAATAATCACAAATATGACGCGTGCTTCAACATCAAACTATACATTCATCAACAAAGAATATATAAATAAGGTAAGACGCTCTGGCAATTCATCATCAACACTGAAAAACTTCCCTAGATGCAGTTCCTCTTCCCGAGCAGATGGATTTCGATTCTATGCTGTTGTGATGGCTTGGGTGTGAAAAGTAATTTATTTAATGACGCTTATATCTCATTCGTAGTCACGTATAGTGGAAAAAAAATAGAATACTTTTTTATTACTCTGCTTAGAACTGATACTATCTTACTTATGCCTGAAACGTCAATACTTCTCGAAGAAACTGAAATATTACAGAAATAGACGTTTTAACACAACATGGTCAATTTCAGGCAAATCGTGGGAAATAACCATTATGAAATCGTGGGAAATAACCATTATGGAGCATTACTCGCAGTCAATTAATTACTTTTTTTCGGCTGACAAGGTTCCTCAAACAATCGAACTCACGGATTTTATTTTGATATCTGCACAATGTGAGATGTGAGGTTCATCAAACAATCTAACTCACGGATTTTATTTTTGATATCTGCACAATGTGAGATGTGAGGTTCATCAAACAATCTAACTCACGGATTTTATTTTTGATATCTGCACAATGTGAGATGTGAGGTTCATCAAACAATCTAACTCACGGATTTTATTTTTGATATCTGCATCAAACAATCTAACTCACGGATTTTATTTTTGATATCTGCACAATGTGAGATGTGAGGTTCATCAAACAATCTAACTCACGGATTTTATTTTTGATATCTGCACAATGTGAGATGTGAGGTTCATCAAACAATCTAACTCACGGATTTTATTTTT